>PVJH01027417.1:12374-28745 GCA_004026705.1 Nesogale talazaci | reverse complement strand
ACATTGACGTTTTACAGTGATTGTTTTCAATATTGTTAAAATTACAAAATATATGAATATTTATATATTATGTTATAATGCCTGGAGATGAAGTGACAAGGTTTTAACCAATCAGATAGGAGTTACAAAGATTTTAAAGATTAAGGCAATCATACAGACTATAAAGCACTTATATTTAGTGCACTATGATGAGATTAAATTAAAATTATCAGTAAGTAACATTATATTTTCAAAGTCTTGAAAATAAAACAAAATAAATGATAATTATAATAACAATAAGCAAATGCAGCCTACAGATCAAGTAAAAGCAATATTTAGCATATTTGATGATATTAAATAAAATAGAAGCGGTGTTTCAAATTACTAACTTAAGCAGTAAAATGAGAATTACTCTTGCGATGTCACAAAAGCATTATCTATAGATTTTAAAAGTGTTTCATTAAAATAAGTAAGGAAATTTGTGGGGAGGATATCAATTTCTCAAAAAGTAAAGTTACTATTTATTCAATAGAACTATTAAATATACATAATTAGTAGCTAAACATCTATGTCCTCCAATGCAAATTTTTCATAAAAACGATAAGTGAATGTTAGTAAAAGAAGAGATCATTTTATTTTCTGTATCTTCTCAATGTGGAAGTGACGGGGAACACATTCCCAAACTCTGTCTCTATTGCGGTTACAGATTGGGCTGCTAACTGTAAAGTCAGTTTGACATCACCAGAAGCTCTGTGGGAGACAAGTCAATTCTCCTTTGTGATGATTGACATGATCAGAAAGCGACATGGGGTCTACGTTTCCCTCTAGGGTTGATGTGAGTCAGAATCAGCTTGTGGAAGTGCGTGAGTGAGTTAACAGTTTCATGAAAAAGGGCACTACTTTTGTGAAGTCAAAGTATTTGATATGTTATCTCTATACATATTTTTTAAACCCTGCAAAATAATGGAGTGGAAATATGTAAATAAGATATGTAAATTCGAATGAGGAGATTAGCCCATCTGGAATTCAATAGGAAATAAAGTAGGTCAACTCAGGAGTAGGGGTGAAAAATCTGATGAGAATCAAGAAAGAAGAATGTGAGCAGAGCATGTCTGAGGGCTCTGTCTTAGAAAAGCAGTATTGTAGGTATTATAATGAGAAATTATGATGCAGAGAACTATGCTTCCAGGAAAACTGAAAAAAGTAAATTAAGGCCTTTGGGGCAGGAGGCTGACCTACAGAGTGAAGTGTCATTGGGGCATTCTTCGGCACTGACAGAGTTGTGTCTGAGGTCAGGCTGAGGAGGAGAGAAAGTTGTCCTTGCAAGTTCTGCTGAGACAAAGCACTGTGAGAAAAAAAAAAAAAAAGAACTGTATTCTCAACATTTCTAATCCTGAGTTTTTGCAATCTGTTAACTTTCCTAATAAAGAACATAATTATGAGTATGTCATCCTCTGTGAGTTCTGTGTGATCATTGCAATAGACCATCACACTCAACAACAAAATAGCCATGGAAGGAATGGTTGGTGCCAGAATTGAATAAAGGAAGAGGAATGGTGGCATGTCTGATCTCTTGCTCTCATGAGCCACCCTTGGTCTATATGAACCTGTATGTAGTTATAGTCTTAGACATTCTATGAGGCAGTTTTATTCTATCACATAGAGTGAGAATACCAGTGGGTTTGGGTTATTTTGTTTTTGTTTTGTTTTCAATAAAAATAGGACCACTTTGCATTCTAAAGAACTGGAAAGCTAGGGCTTTTATGGGTAATGACAACTTTTTGACATTTCTTCTGTTTATTTAGCACCTATATATCTTCTTTAGAAAATATATACTCATATATCTTGACTAGTCTTGGTATTCTGCCAGACTATTTTCTTTATGTGCTTCATTTTAAATAATGATGATTGCTCTAACACCACTGGTCATTTCTGAACTCTATACAGTTAATTTATGAGTTCATCAGAGAAATTTTTATCTCTAGCATTCTGGTTTCTAGTTCTAGACTTTTTATTTGACTCCATTTCACAGTTTTCATTTCTGTATGCATTCTCTACCTAGTAACACATGTTCTCAATCTTTCCTTAATGTGTTCTTATCATATAAATCATGCTTATCTTCAGAACACCCTGAGCTTTTTTATTGTTAATTAATTCCAGTATTTTAAATGGAATAGATTATCCTTTCTTTTATGTTGCAATCTATATCAGAATAAGGTGGTTTTATCGAACCTTTATTAGGGTAACATTACTGAGAAACTTGGAAATATTCAAGCAAGCATCTATTTTAACTGCACTTGGATGTGTACAGTTTGATGAGGACAAATGATGAATACAACGTGATAAATACAAAGGATAATTTTTCACTTAACATCAATAATGTTCAATAATTTGTTTTGTTAATAGATTATCATGCAATTTAGCTACTGTATGAATATGCCTGTGTTTTGAGTAATTTTCACTATTTTCTATATTGTGTTATTTAATAATCATTTGTTTTATTTCAGAATCATCAGTTTTTCTTTGTTACAGTGCTTGGGGGCCATGAAATGCTTCATGATATTATTTTAGGAAGAAAATTAAACAGAAAGATATTTCAATATCTCTTTGGGTGCTACTGCCTATGTGTTTAAGTATAGAGTGCTGTACAGTAAAATTTTTCTTTTTAAGTACTGATAGTTTGCATTAAAATAATGATAGAAAGCAAAGTATAGGATAGATGTTTATTGTAAGTATTAAGACAAAGGCAGTATAGGTTATATATGTACTGCATCATTACATGCTGGGGAGGTAGACATTTGACATGCAGGAGATATCAGATACACGTGTTTTATATGGGGAAACATCCAGATACAGCTGCTACATTATGTTCTGTGATTTTGAAACCTAATCTCTAACCTGTGCTACTATGGATGCTGACCTAATAGATATTATGCACAACATGACTGCGTTTGAAATCACCTTCATAACTGTAAATAATTCAGTACTACAAATCCACTAACCTTCCCAAAAAAACCTTTGAAAAAAATATCAATAATTAACTCTAGATTTATTATTATCCATTTCACCCATGTGCCAGAAATGGACTCATAGTTTTATACTATATCTTATTGTAATGTACATTAACTATAGAAGATAGATTATATCACTTCATTTTCCTGGAAAGAAATTTGCAATTCGCTGATCCCCGGTGGCATAAGTGGTTGAGTGCGGGACTGCAGCCCGTGGGTAGCTCCCACGACCACCATAGGGCAGTGATGCCAAAAAAAAATGAAAATTGCAATTCAATAAAGCACATGTAAGGTAGTGAATCTAGAAATGGGTAATTATCTGAGATACTAATATCTACTTCTCTAAAACTCTCTAAAAGTGGTATGAAGGCACAATTAAATTTATGTAATCTACACAATAAACTGATAGACATTTAAGTTAATCTATCGACCATTATTTCTGGAAAACTTGTATTAAACATCATTGTAATAGACAGACTCTGTGTGTTTTGGACAGATGAGCAACAGGAAATAGTGAACAGACTGTGAAAGGCCAAAAGTGAGGCCTATTTTAACTAAAGAGGTGGAGATATTTGAGTTTTGTTAAAAACAAGATAAAATATAAGAGTACTATACCATTAAAAATAAACAATGTTAGAAATACAAATCTAATTTAATTGTCAAAAATATCCAGAAATTAAATAAATAGGAATATATATTAAATTATATTTCTAGTAGTTCACCCAAAAAAGTGATATTAGGGTATTTTGAAAGATTATGATGTTTCAAATTGAAAACTTCTGTGCTCAAATCCCCACTGTGTCATTTAACTGTGTGATATTGAAATTGTTTTTAAATATTTAAATATAAATTTTATCTTTTAGAAATATGCATATAAATCTTTTAAACTTCATCCTAAACTCTGCATGCTATTGGTGAGGTTAAGTAGGATTTTCGATTCACTGAATATAGAAGATCAACGAAAAACAAATGTCTTTTGAATTATGTGTGGCTAATGAATATTGGAAAAACCATGGACTACCAAAAAGAACAAGCAAATATATGCTGAAAGAAGTATAGAAAGGTAATAACTACTTCTCTGATGAATTCAGTGATCTGGTTGTTGAAATAGCTTCTCTCTAAGGTAGGTGGCTCAACAGCAGCCCAACATAGAAGTCACAACTCACCCTTTTCTGATGTTCGCTTGAACATCATCATATTCTCAGTGCCCACAGTGATGTTCCTTCCCTCCATAGGTATGAAAAGTTAGACAGAACTATGTTGGTAATATCTTATTTATCTATTCATTTAATAAAACTCATTTATACATTTGATGCATTACTACATTTTCATTCCCTTGCATTTGTTGCTTCTGTAAACAACATAGAGTAGAAAGATAAAAAGCTCCAAACAACAAGAAAGAGTTGAGTCGGAGTGGTTAGATGGTTTTTGAGAAAAGCAGGAAGGCAGCACTGCCTTTCTCTCTGTGATCTGTCTGTGGGAAGGAAGTACAGGCAGCAGCTAGACAGACTCCAGACACTAGGATGGTGAGAAGATATAATGCCCCCGCCCCCACTGTGAGCCGTTTACTAGAGAGAATCCAAAACGAAAACAACAAGAAAACCTCACAGACCTCATGTCAATGTTGCCATAGAGGTCTTGAAGGACACAGTAGAACTGTCTCAAAGTTCCCGACACTCTAAATCTTACAGAAGTGGAAAGCCCCAACTTTCTCCTTCATGGTGACTGGTCCTTGCAAACAGCTGACCTTGTGGTTAGCAGCAACATGCATACCCACTGCACCTCCAGGGCACTTGCCTTCAAAATAGGCAAGGAGAAGACCGGTGCCACTCACCATGTTCCAATTGCATGTAGTCACTTTGTTAAACCTGCCATGTCCATATTATTTATATATTAAGAGTTCTTTTTGTTTTTTGTTTTGTTTTGTTTTTTGGGCATCACTGCCCTCTCGTGGTCGTGGGAGCTACCCCACGCTGCTCCGAAGAGCTGTCGCTGGATTTGAACCGCCAAGCCTGTGGGCCACAGTCCCACACTCAACCACTTACGCCACCAGGGCTCAGCCCCAAAATGTAAAGCATTAGCACTTCCTTTCCTTTTTCAGGGCTCTTTTCCTGACCCAGCATAGTGAGTAGCTAAATAAAAAGGAGAGCAGTTTAAATCCACCTGGCTATCTCTTCCAGTAAAGATTTTTCTAGTATTTGAAAAAAAAAGGGGCAGTTCCACTCTGTCAAATAGGGTCACTTTGAGTCAGAATTACTTTAGTCAGAATTAGTTTATTTGAATAGGGATTAGTTTGTTTACCTTGCCTTGACCTTGATGATAATTTACCATGACTAGATGTATGCTCCTGACTAATGAACATGCTCCTGACAGATGCGATTTGTGATAAATGATATAGGAGGGGGGTTTGCTCCCCAAGACATTTATAGTCAAGAACCATAACCCAGGAGATTTCAGACAGCACACACATATGATCGTACAGTTGTAGAGACCCAAATGCTGCTTCAAAATCCTGGAACTCCTTTGAATTATTGAAATATTTTATTTTCTTGGTGATTGTACACAATTCAATAATTTGTCTTTCACCTTAAAGAAATCCTGATATGTCTCAGAGAAGCAGTATTAAATTGGCAGACTCTGGAATTTGCTTCCTTTCCCTCCTACTGTTTAGTAGTTTTATTATTAAGGTGTCTACAGTTCATCAGGTACAGTAAACCTGAGGTCACCCCATAGTGAATCACAATTATTCATTTTGGAAAGTCTAAAAGACCAATTGTCTGCTCACTATATTATATAAGAGAGCAGTAAATGTGATATATGCCTGATGTAAAGGGTCAAAAATGCAATTTTGGCCTGTCTAAATAAAAGTAACTAAGATTGTGTTAGTCCGGGTAGACTAGAGGAACAAATTTCACAGACACGCATATGGATATAAGAAAAGGTTTATATACAAGAGGAACAGGACATTGAGAAAACATCCCAGCACAGTCCAGTTCAAAGTCATAAGTCTGATATTAACCCATATGGCCAAAATCAGTCTATAAAGTCTCCTTCCTACTCAGAAAGTCACAGGTCACTGGGTGCAGAGTCCCAATGCTGAGAGGGGTCTCCACATGGCTCCTCACTTCCAGGGCTCAGGGTCCATCAACAGCAGAAGAAACTCATCTCTGGCAGATGTCTCCATGTGGCCACCCCAGCTTCAGAGGTCTGGCTCCATCAGGGCAAAGCAGTGTGGTCTCTCCGATGGCTCCTCCAGCTTCTCAAACGCTGCCAGCTTGTCTTTTCTATGATTCCTCGTCTCTTAGACTAACTCACAACTGGGGAAGAAATCTCATCTTCACGAGGGAAATATTGCGAGATTTCCCAGAAGTCTCAGGAGAAAGCCATGGCCACATAGAGGCCTCATTGGCTACTCAATGGCTATCTCCAGATTACCAGGCTAGACTCCACCCCTACATTTCAATCATTAAATTAACATAAGCACATGACTGCCACAGAGATGTTTACTAGTTTATGTAGAAACAAATAAACAACCACAGTAAAAATCTTTAGTCATACCAATAGGAGAATATCAGAGGTTCCATTAGATTGTACAATAAATGATAACTATTATGATTATGATGATGATGATGATGATGGTGACCCTATCATAATCATACAACTCAGAAAGTAAGCACACACATTCTTAGATGTCAACATGGTTAGCATCCAAACTTTAGGTAGTTGTGCAAAATTGGTGCAGGGACAGTGGACTCGTCTGGTGGCTTTTCTAACCAAAGTCTCAAACTCACATACAGATTGCTTGGGTGTGGTCAGAAGGTGGGGGAAAGTACTGATACTATTCATCTGGGAGTACTTATAAAGGGGATTCCCTGAGTAGTATCCTGCTCTGTAGAAAATGAGTCCTCGGACTGAGCCCCGGTGGCTCAGTGGTTGCACGCGGGACTGTGGCCCACTGGGATGCAGGTTCAATTCCAGCAGCGGCTCCACAGGAGCAAAAGCTGGGCCTTCTACTCCCACCACCAGAGGGCAGTGATGCCCCCCCTAAAATAAAATAAAATTAAATTAAAATGAGCCCTCTGAGGAGCATGAGGAGGAATCTCATTGCCAGCAAGAGATGGGAGTGAAGCTAGCTGTTTGGCAGACCAATATTCCTGTGCAGTGATGCTCTTTGATACAGAAGCCAGCAATAACATCTGAGCAGCAGCAGTAGAATCAGACGCCAGAGCATGGAAAAGAAGAACTTCCAACACACTGAGCAAGTAAGACTGGATTCCTTTGTGTAGGAGGCTGGCTTTCGGCATGGGGTGCTCCTGGGCACTTAACTCAGGAACATGGGTTTGCAAACCTATATGAACATTGAGCTGAGTGCTTTTAGCTTGAAGTTTCCAGTAGATTGCTAAGACCCCGGTGTGGCAGTCACGTGCTTATGTTAATTTTATGACTGAAATGAAGGGGTGGAGTCTAGCCTGTTAATCTGGAGATAGCCATTGAGTAGCCAATGAGGCCTCTATGTGGGCATGGCTTTCTCCTGAGACTCCTGGGAAATCTCGGGACATTTCCCTCGTGAAGATGAGAAGCTATCTCCCCAGTTTTTTGGGAGTTAATCTCAGAGATGATGAATCACGGGCAAGACAAGATGGCAACGGCCGAGAAGCTGAAGGAGCCAGCGGAGCGACCACATGGCTCTGCTCTGATGGAGCCAGAATTCTGAAGTTGGGGTGGTCACATGGAGACCTCTGCCAGCGATGAGTTGCTTCTGCTATTGATGGACCCTGAGCCCTGGAAGCAAGGAGCCATGTGGAGACCCCTGCCAGCGCTGGGATTCTGCACCCACTGACCTGTGAATTCGTGAGTCAGAAGGAGACATTATAGACTGATTTCGGGCATATGGGCTAATATCGGACTTGTGCTTTGAACTGGACTGAGTTGGGATGCTTTCTCAGTGTTCCATTCCTTTTGTATATAAACCATTCCCTTAAATCCATATACATGTCTATGAAATTTGTTCCTCTAGCCTACCCAGACTAACACTCTGAGATTGCGATGAGCAGTGTTTAACTGCTATGTCAAGAGAGCTCTGGAGAGGTTAATTAGTGAACATCCATTAAGATAAAACAATTGATATTTTGGAAAAAGGAAACAATTTTATAGGAGATTCCAGGTCACAGACTCATCAACCTACGATGCTCTGAGAACCCCTGTGCTCTGGACTCACTGCGGGCATTGGTGATCCAGTAGATGTGGGACTTAACTACAGAACTAGAGGCAATTTGATGATCGTGAGCTTGAGCAATCAACTGAGCCAGTGGCCAAGGTGGTTATGGGATCATTGCACAGGCCTATGCCCCCTTCCAGCTGCCATCCTCACAATCTTACTTCTTGGCTGCCACCCATAAGGTCAGGGAGAACCCCACATCAAGGAACAATGGGATGCTAAACATGGTACTTAGAGTCCAAGTTCGAAGAGGAGCTCAGTATCCCAAAGTACGTAGATGGAGGGATAATTGGTTCTTGCTGCTGCCTCCAGGCCACAGGTTACCCTACTAGCCTCCAGGGCAACTGAGTAAGGGAAACAGCAACAGCAAGTTCCTCCTTCCCCTCAGCTTTGGGTTCTCTGGACACTCACAAGACTTTCTGAGAATTGTCTCAAGACCTACCTTGGTAACTTTTTAACACAAAGAGCAAAAACAATCACTCTAACTATGGAACTGGGATCAGAAAGGGTTCTTCTTAGAAGTTGGCTGCTTCACCTGTGAGACTGACAGACATAGGTATCTCTGTAGATGTGGGGTTCAATATGGTGTAGAAGACAAATTTAATGTGCAAAATGGCCCAATTGTATATTTTTATTATTGACATAAATGAAAAAATCAAATAATGAGATAGTCAACAAGTGAGAAGCATAAGTTTTATAGAGTCTCTACTTATTTAAGACTAGTGATCTTTACTGAGTTCTTCACGATCAATTCCAAGAACACAGTATCATGCTTGGTAAAGCAGGGACCCAGGAAAAGAGGATGATTCTCAGAAAGAAACTGACACAGGAACTATAGGCAACCATGGGTTCAAACATAATAAGAATTTAGACGATAGTGAAGGGTCCAAGTTTTCTTCTCTTGTACAGAGGATGGTGTGAGTCAAAATGACTCAATGGTACCACACCACAGGTCTCATTTTCACCCAATGTAAGCCAAACATTCAGGCTAAGTGATACAATAGAAAGTACTTATAAAAATCTCTGAATTTTTAATTCACCATGACTGGGCAAAATCTTTGCAATTCCCCAAGAGCAGCAGTATTTCCTGTAATTTAATACCTTTCCAGTTTTATTCCTGGTTGAAAGTGGTAGATTTTATTCCCTCAAATCAGATTTGATTCAAAGTTAAAAATTTAAATCACTTTAATTTCTGGGTATTTCTTTTCGTAGGCAATAAGAAGACATAAATAGATACAAGTTCTTTTGGAAAAGCACACATGAAAATTTTGTGTCTATTCTTACTGCAGCCCTGAAGCACTTTCCCCCCAGGCAAATACCTTCTATTTCAATCATTATTCTTGGTTCTACAAACTGGTTTTAATCTAAAAACTAGGTGCAAGACTATCTTTCTATGTCTGTCTGTCTATGAGCCATGTGTGTGTGTTTCAAGGTTTTTTTTTTTTGTATTTGTTTTGATACTGGAACCAAATTTGTATTTGATTTATTTTGTTTTTAGTTTGTTTGTTTTAAATTTTGCTTTTACTTCATTTTTATAAAAGTCAAGAAAAGTTCTAGTAATCTACTCATCTATTCAATTTCTTGGGAGGTCATGCTAAATTAGACACAGTCAGAAATACCTGTGAGCCAAAGATTTCAGATAACCAGTATGGTTCTACAAATCTTTAGTTTAATTGTTGGAAGATATTATCCATGAATATTTTCATATTTCTATATGCTCCAGGCTTTTAAGTAAGTAACCTTTTAAATAGTAGAAGCCTTAAAGCTGGAAATTTTGTATCACTCTGCAATGACTTAGAAAATTATCTTTCCAAAATGACTTCTTATATTCATGTCAAGATCTAACTCTAGCGAAAGTTAAAATATCAATGTAATATTTCAGGGGTGTTAAGAAATTAACCTGACCCTGGAAAATTATGACATGAATGTCAAATAATGTTAGTGTATGTTTTCTTGTACCCAGGAAGCAAAACTATCCAATAAGGGAGGAAAATATAGAATGTTTTAGATATTGAAGTTGTCCAGTAACACAAACTCCATTAATTTCAAACATTTCAGCTCCAATTTTATAGCACATGAAACAGAAGTATGCATTGGATCTAGAGGTAAATTGACAACTCCTAAAAGCAGAATTAAATTTTGAAAATACTCTAACTTTAAACATCAACAGGAGAAACAAAATGGTTATTTAGTTATCTGACAAAAAGATAATAATTCTATTTCTATTGTTCATAAAACACTGGTTATTCATACAATCTCCGTCCTTGAATTCCATTAACGTGTGGACACAATCCTTAATAAACAAAACACCTCACAAGCACATATAAGTCCATGGTTGAAAAAATATGATTTTGATGCTATATTTAATATCATACAATACTTTAATACAGATTGATAGCATTTTCTTTCATCTTAGTAATAATTCTTTCATTAAGATTAGTATCCAAAAATTAATTAAAAAAATAAGTATCCATAATATGAGGCAAAGAACAGTAGCATCATTTCTATTAATTACTTTTTGTAGAAATTAAAGGAAAATAAGAACATCAAAATTCAACTGAATAATTTGGAATAAAATTCTACCCACCTCCTCATGAATATAAATTATCAAACTTAAAAATGAGCAGAGGACATGAACAGATAATTCACCAAAGAAGGCATTCAGGTAGCCAACAAACATATTAAGGCATGATCATGATCATTAGGAATCATCTAGCTGTCAATCAAACAATGAAATATCAGCTTACCCTAATATCAATAGCAAAGTTCAAAACAAAGCAGAGAGCAGTGAATGCTGAAAAGGATGAGGAAGGTGAGACATTTATACACTGCTGGAGAGAACTCTCAAATGATCTAGCCACTGTGGGCAGTAGGACATTTCTTTCTCAAAAAATGAGGACTCAAAAGGCTCTATGATACTATTTGGTGGATAACCTATAGAAGTAAGAGTCACAACCTGACTAGAAATATGCACTCTGGTGTGCATGGCAGCCTTATTCACAGTCAATAGCAACAACATGAATGACAATCAACAGAACACTAGATCAACATTGGAAAATACACCCAATCAGATAATATGCAACATTCAAAAAGTAATACTTTGAAATATCTCACAGCATAGATGAACCTGGAGGATAGTATACTTAGGGAAATTAGTAAATCATAAAAGAACAAATACTGTATGAGACCATTATTATAAAAATAAACTATTTCACAACTTAAAAAAAGCATTATTTCTTGTTAGCTGCAATGAAAGGATGAAGGAAAGAAAGTTACCGGGTAGGGAGTAGGAAAGTGTTAAGTTGGATGGAGTCTGGGGAAGGTAATTTATAATAAGAAGGACAGTAGCATAAAGGACAACACCCTGGGAAGACAGTGGAAGAGTTTCAATGTTTAAAAATAACAGAGTTGTGTACTGTAAAACAGACAATACCAGGAGGCAACAAGATCAATGGATAAAACACAGTTAGTCAATAAAATATTCTACACCCAATCTGATGAGCAATGCATGGGAATTCAAAAGCAAATGGACTTGAAAGCCATGAAAGATGTGTTTATTGACCTGTCCCTGTCTGGAGGGAAGTGCAGTTATTTGTAGGTGCCTTGAGTCAGTTCTGATCCAGAGTGACTCTGAACCCAACCAAATGAAACACTGCCTGGCCCTGTGCCATCCGCACATAGGCTGGAGTAACCCAGGTGAGGAAAGTAGAGTGATAAAAATATTGAATTCACATAGAAACAATTAGTCCAAAGGACTAACGGACTATATAGGCATCAATCCCCCAAAACTTAAGATCTGGAGAACTAGATGGTGCCCATCAACTTCTCTGAAAGGGCTCACATTAGATATTCTTGGGTAGAATAGAAGTAAAAATAGGAATAGAAATCGAAATGAAAAGGGAGAATAGGATTGCCGGTCAGACAGAGACTGGTGTTAACCACCAAGAATGTGCATCCGCAGTCACACTTCAGATCTGAGACCGTACTCAACATCCCCTGTCAATTTTCAGCCAAGCAAAAAACAGGTCTATGGTGAGGAACAAGAACCCTATGAAATTAAGTACACTTGAAAATAATCAAGCACTTAAAATAAAAATGCTATCATTTTCCCAAGGAAATGTTCAAGGGAGCTAGAAAAGAAGACAAGAAAGAGAAAACAGAGAATGGACTCAGAGATAATGTATTATGGGGATTGAAATGAAGGCAATAAAGCAAAAAGTGTATGAATTGATGACTGTAAAACTAATAATCTGCTCTGCAAAACCTTCACCCAATTCACAATAAAGAGGTTTACTGTTAATTCTCATCAATTTACTCAGTGGTGAAGAGCCTATTGAATGGATTTTTATTCCAGCTCTGATTTTATGTTTCTTTATTTTCTCAATTGTATATCAATGAGAATATAAATATACTGAAAAATATAATCTATATAAACATATAATTTATAATTTAGATAGCTACATAGTCATCATCTCTCATCCTCCAACCCATCTATCTATCTACCTACTCATAAAGAGAGATTAAATAATATGCTGTATATCCAGGAACTTTTGTGTCATTGTTGAACCTTTTTAAAATGTGTTAGATAACATTTAATGATCCATCAATTGTTCACATGCAACTTCAGTTTTGTTTTTTTGTCATCACTGCCCTCTGGTGGGAGTGGGAGGCCCAGACTTGCTCCTGGAGAGCTGCTGCTGGATTTGAACCACCAAGTCCAACACACAATCACTACGCCACCGGGGCTCAGCCAGCAGCTTCAGTTTTAATTTCAAGAAAAGTAAAACTGTAAAAGTCAAATATAATCTTAAGGGTATATCATCTGAATTTAGAGAACATCTCAAGAACATATTTGATATATAGACAATACCTAAAGATTATGTTTATGTCAAAAACATTATACGTAAAGAAAACAAAGATCCTTAGAAGGACAGGAAAGAAATAAAGGCCAACTTTCATATGAAAAGAGGCTCTGAAGCTTGTGTTTGCAAAGTCAATGGAAGGAATGATGCAGTAAAAGAGTTAAAAAAAACAACTTCTAAGGTCAACTTAAGACAAACATTTTGATAAGATGTGCAAGTAGTTGTAGTTAACAAGCTGAAAAGAAAATGCTCAGCATATCTCTCATAATGAAAGAACTGAAGAAAAATCTCAAAAGCTGAATTAGAGCATCAAGGGAATTCTTGGGGAAAATTCTGAACAATGCAGGGAGCATCAAAAAAGGGTGGAACGAATTTATAAAGCGCCTCTACCAAATACTTACTGAAAGTTCAACCATTTTAAGAAGTGTCTGATGACACCAGGAGTGCAAGTAGCAGAGAAATCATTAGCAAAAATCAAGTCTACAGGAAAAGACTACATTTACAAAGTTAAATGTTTCACTTAGTTTGTGAAGCCATAACTGCACTCATTTATGCCAACAAATTTGAAAGACAGGTACTTGGCCAATTGACTGTAAAGGGCTTGTTCAATCCACAGAAAGGTGACTCCACAAAATACAGAAGTTATTGGATATCATTAAAATTGCAGACAAGTGAAAATTTGCTGAACACTATCCAATAGTGGTTGCAGCAGTACATTAGCAAAGAGCTGTCAAAAACTTAAGGCACATTCAGAAAAATACATGGAAAGAGGAACATAATTGTTGATGTCAAGTCAGAGTTGGCTAAAAGCAGATGATGGTTGTGTTTGATTGACCATGCAGTCATTCAGCTGTGTGGATTATAGCCAACTATGGACAGCAATGAAAAGGATAGGAATTCCAAGACACTTAATTATGCAGAACCTGCAGATTAACACAATAAAGGAATATTGCATGGTTTCAAATTAAGAAATCTGTGTGATCTGGTTGTATTTTTCCCAAAACTCATTCAATCTGTGTCCTGAGCAAATAAGCTGATCAACTTGACTATGTGAAGAAGATTGTGGAAAGAAGCATGCAGAAAGGTTTGAAATGGAGACGACACAATTTTTTTTTAATTAAAAGTGAAATAGATTTGAATTCTTGCTGATGAAAATCCAAAGCTACATTCTTCAGGATTGATTGCAACTTAATGTTAAAAATAGCCTAAATCTTCAAAACAAGCAACATCAAGATGAATAAAGAAATATTAAAATTGTCATGAATTTCATTTTACTTGGAAGCCATGGTGAACAAAATATAAAGGTGTGTCATATTGGGTAAATTAAAAGTGTATATTCATTGAGTACTACACATGACATCTTTGAAAGGTTAAAGAGTAAGGGTGACATTTTGAGCCTGATCCGAAGGGTATTGTCAATGGACACATAAGCCAGTGAAATCTGAAGAGTTGGGAAGGAAGATGAGAAAATATTTCATGGATTAGAATTTGGTTTTGGAGAAGAATATTGACAGAACTACCAGAATATTAATCAAAGCTGTCTTTTAGGAAATACATAAACCAGAAAGTTCATTAGAATCAATAATGGCATGACTTCTTATGAATTGGGAGAGGGCAAACCCTTGAAATGGACATCATGGTTGGTAACCTGGTAGGTCAGCAAAAAGAGGAAGACCCTGGCAATGGATTCACTTAGTGGTTTCAACAATGGCTCAAATATAGCAATTGGCAGTTATGACAAGTAATAGCAAGAGCAAAGGAAATGTGCTGAGTTCTGTTTTCTAAAGAAGTAAAAACAGTGTATATGTATACATATATATTTATGCATAAACTATTCATAAAAGTAGATATATAAAGAGAGAAATTTATATTTAAAAATCAATCACACCAATTTAGAAGTGATTAAGTCCAGTTGTTTCAAGTTTGTGTGGCAACTTTTTGTGTGTGTATAAGAAAGAGCTTTATGAAAAAGGGCCATTGCATATTGAGACAACATGGCAAATATTAAACCGGAGGCTTTTCCTGACTTGTATGGGTTGCTGAATCAGAGAAACTTTGAAGTTGGAAGGTCACACTCTAGTGGAAGTAGAAATTAATTGGCAGGTACCACATGTTATAGAAGACTCTCGATAACTTCTGGGGTGGATGCTTTGAGGTGAGAAACTAGGAAGCTAGGAAAATGGTGGCATTTAAGATAGACCTAAGATCAACACCAGCAAAAAGACAGAACATTCTTCACAGCATCTCTTTATACGTCTCAAATAGACCACACTGCAAGGAGATACCATCTAACTGTGACTTGAGAGAGAATTTGTGTCCTATCATATTTTCTTATACTGAGGATAACACAAATACTATCACAGCCCTCTTGCAACTAGATGCTTGTACACATCTCTTTATTGATAATCACAAAGCAAAGTGAAGACAATAATAAAATCATACTTGTGCCTTACGTGATTTAACAAATTTTTGTACACAGAAAGATATTTTCCCTTATATTTGATCAATGAGCAAGACAAAAATATTTGATGTGCACATTCAAAGAAATAATAAAAAAGTTACAACTCTTATCTCTGCGATGGATTATGTCACTGTAGTTAATATTTAGAATTACCTTATCTCCACTACCCATTCTACAAACCCTCAACAAGCAGTGCAGAGTGGCTGCTGTATACCTGGCAAGTTGGCACAAATCTTCACATCTGAAGGTTCCTGACCATCAGTCCTGTCAGATTTGGGTTATAAGCATTATCGTTTAATTTAATAACAGCATCTGATAGAACAAAAACATGATATAAGGAACAACTTGGATACTGGACATATTTTTCATTACCTCTGCTATAGGGTAACTATCCAATTTCCACTTGGTAATAAGAATCAATCAAACTGCTGAAGATGGTAAAGACTTCTTGGCCTGTTGATACAGAGGTGTGAAAACCCCTAAAAAGCCAGGAGGCAGTTTTAACTGCAAGTTCAAGGTAGTCAATGCAGTATTTGCAGGTAAATGTGGTCCTTTTGAAAGAAGGATCGCAAGGCATGAACTAGTGAATGAGCCATGAGGAACAATGGTGAGTGGAGCCACCCTCATCTCCATCTCCAGTTTCTGGAGCCATGAATTCTGCATTGTATATCTATTGGCTGCTGATTTACAACATATACAGTCTCTGAGATATTTGCTTCTAATGTGGCATCCCTATTGCCAATAACTATCAATGAACTTTAACTTCATGCTTGACCAATTTCAAAGTGAAAATCCTGATAGAAATCTTAAATGTCTTCATCACTAGCTTTGGTTGTTGTT
>PVJH01027417.1:0-12274 GCA_004026705.1 Nesogale talazaci | reverse complement strand
TTTTGATATTCTTTTCCAGTAGAGTCATTCAAACACATCGATTCTTCTTTACCCTTATTCAGTGTCCAAATCTCATAGGCACATGCGGTGACTAGAGTACCATGACTCAGGTCAAGCACACTTCAGGGCTCAAACTAACATCCTTGCTTTTAAAACTATGTAGCTGTGTGCACATTTGCCATATAGGATACATCTTTGATCTCTTGACTCTGGCTTCTTGATCATTGTTTGTGGGTTCAAGCAAGATAAAATCCTTGACAAATACAATATTCTCTTCATTTATTACCGTATTACCTAGTGCTCCAGATGTGATGATTTTTGCTTGAATTATGTTGAGTTTTAATACATCCTGAAGGGTGCACTTTTTGATCTTCAACAGCCCATGTTTTAAGTCCTCTTCACCGTCAGCAAGCATGATTGTATCATATTCATATTGCAGGCTGTAATCCAATCCTGAGGTTGAATTCTTCATATAATCCAGGTTCTCTGGATTTTTGCTGAAATACACATTGGATAAATAGGATGAAAAGATACAATCCTGATGCATAGCTTTCCTGATTTTAAAACATGCAATGTGCCCTTGTTTTGATCTCGCAATTTCCCCTTTATCTATGTATAGGCTCCACATAAGCACAATGTAATATTCGGGGAATTCACTTTCTTCTCATGATTCTTCATAGTTTGGTATGATTCACATGGTCAAATAGCTTAACATAGTCCATAAAATACAATTAAACCTCATTCTTGGCATTCTGGTGCCATAGTGGTTACAAGTTGAGCTGCTAATTGAATCAGTAGCAGATAACTTGATGGCAGTGATTTCTTTTTTAAACATCAATCTGGTCATTTCTTCTTGCAGCCATGAGCCATTTGGCATCAACAATGATATCCCTTGCTTCATCTACTTTCCTCACACTGCCCTGAAACTCTGGCTCCTTCCTGTCAATGTGTTTCTGCAATCATTGATGCATAGCTTTCAGCAAAATTTTGATTGCATGTGATATTAATCATATAGTTCTATAATTTGATTATTCTTTTGACTCATCTTCCTTTGCACAAATATGGATCTCTTCCAGTCCATTGACTAAGAAAATGTCTTTGCAATTTCTTGGCACAGACAAGTGAGTGCTTCCAGTGCTTTGTCCACTTGTTGGATCATTTCAATTGATAGTTCATCAAATCCTGGAACTTTGGTTTTGACTAGTGTTTTCATTGCAGCTTAAATGTGTTCCTTAACTACCATTGATTTTGTCCATACAGTGCCTCTTGAAATGTTTGAATGTTGACTACGTTTTGGTACAGTGACTATATTCTTTCTATCTTTCTTTTATGCTTTCTGAATCATTCAATATGTTGCTCATAGAAACTATCAATATTGCAACTAAAGTCCTGATTTTTTTTTCTTGAATGAGTTTTTTTTGTTGTTTCAGATATGCTTAGAATGTTCTCTGTTTTTGGTTTTCTAAATCTAGGTCTTTGCATTCTTCTTTATAATATTTTGCTTTGTCATCTCCAGCAAATTTTCTATTCACTTCTTTGACTTCATCATTTATTCCACATGCTTTAGTGCCTCTAAGATTAACTGCAAGTCTCAGAGACTCTGTCAAAACTGACTAACATAAAATAGCAATTGCAGGAATCTTCAGAGATCTTTGGACCTACTTCATAAATGTTTCCTTAATGATGTTGTCAAAGGTGTGTTCCTGGAGACTACATTTGTGGCTCATAGATTTATAATTAAAAATATACCCTAATATGCCAATTTTCTTAAGCCTTCATATGATGGGATACTCCCACCAAAATAATAGAAAATAACTCTGTTGGGTGGAGCTTTCGTAGTTCACATTTTTTCCTGCTAGAGGAGCATAAGCAACTTGATTTGAGTTAGTTCACCTAGTGTGGTAGTCTAAAAGGTTTTATTTGGTTGCAGTGAAATTTGTCATTAAAACAGTTTCTCTCAAACTTCAGTTTTTATGATAGGCAGTTTAAGAGAACAACTTGTCACTGTGAAATTTTGTCTCCTGCTTGGGAAAAATGCTGCAGAAACTGTCCTGATGCTGAATACAACTTACAAGGACAGCACTATGGGAAAAACTCAAGTGCACAAGTGGTTTTATTGTTTCAAAAAAAATGAAATGTTGATTGATTACAAACCACATTTTGTACATCTTTCACCTTCCCCATTCAGATGAAAAAAAGGAGGAAGTTACTGGAACCTGGACACAGTGTGGCTGAAAATAAAAAGAGCATTATTGTCCAGGGGGCGAATTCAGTTCCAGCTCACTCAAAAGCTGGATTTGGCCTTACAGGGGCTAGTGTGACAGCATCCATATAAAATCAAGGGACTTCATAAATCCAAAATAGTAAATTATATATTTTTGGTCAAAAAAAAAATCCCAGGCTGTTAGATCAGTTCCACCACCCACCTCCCTGTTAGATCAGTTCCACCACCCACCTCCCCACCCACCCTCCAGGAAATATGTAGATTGAGTCTCTTTACATACATTTGCATAAGAAGGGAGCCCTCTCTAAGGAATACCACAATTTGGCTACAGGGTCTAGAGGCTTTCATCTTCTGTATTCTCTCACCCTGCTATTTTCTCCACTACAGTTGATCTCAATGGATATTGATGTTTTTTCTTTTTCTCTTTCTATTTTCTTCATTGTGTTAGTCCGGGTAGACTAGCGGAACAAATTTATAGACACACATATGGATATAGGGGTATGGTTTATGTATAAGAGCAATAGGACATTAAGAAAGCATCACAATCCAGTACAAAGTCATAAGTCTGATATTAGCCCGAGTGCCCGATATCAGTCTATAATATCTCTTTCCAACTCATGAAGTCACAGGCCAGTGGGTACAGATTCCCGGCACTGGCAGGGGTCTCCCCATGCATGGCTCCTCGCTTCCAGGGTTCAGCGTCTATCAACAGCATCCAGTGGTGGTAGAAGCAACTCATCACTGGCAGGGATCTCCACATGACCTCTCCAGAGGCCTGGCTCCACCAGGGCAAAGCTGTGTGGCTTCTCTTCTGGCTCCTCAGATGCTGCCATCTTGTCTTGTCCATGATTCATCATCTCTGAGACTAACTCCCAACACCTGGAGAAGATAGCTTCTCATGTTCACAAGGGAAATATCACGAGATTTCTGAGAAGTCTCAGGAGAATGCCATGCTCACTCAGAGGCTTCATTGGATACTCAGTGGCGTTATCTCCAGATTAACAGACTAAACTCCATCCCCTACATTTCCATTATAAAATTAACATAGGCACATGACTGTCAAATTCCTTTTCTCTCTTCGTCCTCTTCTCTTCTACTCTTCCTATCATGTGTCAATGCTGGATTCCATGCTACTGTCCTCCACTTAAGGCAACTCAACCGAAGTAAAAAGGGAAACCCTAGCTTGCCCTCTGTGGGAGGGCTGCACACCACACACAACAGCTATGACAGCCCTCTACAGTGCTCTGTCCTGCTGAAGGAACCATTTTTGGGCCTCGAAGGTGATCTTGCCAACCAGGGAAATTCTGCCTGGTACCACTAAGTCCCTGCACTAAAAGGGCACACCAACTGCCATCTTTAGTGTGTTAGTCCAGGTAGACTAGAGGAACAAATTGATAAACACTCATAAGGGAAAGGTTTATATGTAAGAGAAATGGAACATTGAGAAAGCATCCCAACCTTGTCCAGTCCAAAGTCGTAATCTGATATTAGCCATATGTCTGATACCAGTCCATAAAGTCTCCTTCTGACTCATGAAGCACTTGCAGTAGAAACATCCTGGCACTTGCAGTGGTCTCCTCATGAGTCCTCATTTCCAGGGTTCAGGGTCCATCAGCCATATCCATTGACCTTGGGAGCATCTCAGTGCTGGCAAGAGTCTCTCTTGGCTTCTCTAAGCCCAGAAGTTTGGCTCCAGCATGGCAAACCCATGTGGTCTTTGGCTTCTCCATTCTCCAGGAATCAGGATGAATCAGCATGCTGTCATCTCATCTTGTCAGTAGTTCATCCTCTCAGAGACTCAGTCATGTCTCTCTTCTCCACCGTGACACTTTCCAGAATTCTCAGTAGAAAGCCATGTGCACACAGGGGTCTCCAAAGTGACAAGCTAGACTCCAACCATACACTCCCAATCAGGAAATTGACATCAAGTACATGACCGCCACAATGGGGAAGGACTCAAATATCTCTAGGTCCATCTTCAGGAAAATATGGATCAGTTATCCCTTTTTTCTTTATTTTTTTTCCTTCTACCTGCTCTATTTACCATCACAGTCAATCTTAATGCACAGTTGTGCTTTGCCCCTTCTTTTTCATTCATTCTTTCTTTCTTCCTTTATTTCTCTCTTCTCTATGCTTTTCTGTTTTTCTCCTATCTTTCTCTTTCCTTCCACATGCCACTGCTGGTTTCCAATACCTGATCCTCTGCCTAGGAAAATTTTTTCCACCCAGTGAGGAGAGTTATAGCCTAGTACCTATGATAGTGCTGAACATGGAACAATGCAGTGCTACACACAGCATGGGGCTCAACTATTGATTTTTCCTCTTCTTTGTCTTCTCCCCCTTTATCTTATTCTTCTTTCACTCTTTCTTCTTTTCTCCTCTTCTATCTCAACTCTTTTTCACATCACAGTCTCAGGAGACTCACTTTCTCTTGTTCGTAGTTTCATTTCTTGATGGTTTTTACTTTTGTTTAGTCTTAGCACTTTTTCTGTATGAGCAGGTGTTAGTTTGCTTGGTATTTTTGCCCTTGTATTTGTTTTCTTCTTTCTCTTTTTCTTTTTGTCCCTCTCTCTTCCCTTTTACAAGTCAATATTGTCCTACAGATCACTCCCCTCCACCAAGGGTAACTCTGAAGGCCCAGTTGGAGGTTCACCTGCTTGCGTTTGCTGGCCTTACATGCAGCTGGGGAAATCACACCAGCCCTGCTCCATACTCTAAGTGGCTGGGATGCTCTCCTACAAATGGCTGGGGAACTCCAGCCTAAATCCTGAGGTCCTACAAGTGACTGGGGGAACTCCTGCCCACCACCAGTGGGGCTTCATCCTGCTGTAGGAATATCTGCTCAACCTTGATGACAATCTATATGACTAGGGTAGTTCTGGCTGCCAGCTACAGTGCTCTACACCAGGAAAGGAACGCGTGCACACACTCCTCAGCACTCCAGTTACAGAGGGAAACACCACACTCCATTCAAGGTGAGTGAGTGAGATAAACCATGATGGCCTACTTAGAGATCAGACAATGAAACACCACCTCGCAGGCAGGTCCAAAACAACCCAACCCACGTCCCATGAAAGGACGATCCAACTTACTTTCCACATAATGAAATATTGCACAGCTAGGGTAAGAATGAAACCACAGGAAGATGCAGTTGTGGCCTGACTCTCCAATATAGCCATATACAGATAGTTTATAGAAGTATTAATATGAGTCCTTCAAGAGAGAGCCCAGTGCTCTGCGACTCTGGAAGATGGCTCCAGGGTCCCCTGAAACAACACATAAAGAACATCTAGTCCCTACAGCCTCAATGAAAAAGCAGGAGAAAGAGAAGATAGTGTCAGAAGAATCCATGAACCTAATGAGGTGCATAGAAGAAGCAGATATTTACCAGCCACAGAAAGAAAGTTTCATAATGCTGCTTGGAGTTATACAGGATATGAGGGAAGCAATATGAGGGAAGGAATGAAATGATAGAGGAGAAGGGATGAAATAACCAAATCCAGTGGCAAATTTGCAAACTTTGTCGACAGACTTGGGGAGGCAGAGAATCGCACCATTGACCTGGAGGATAACCAAGCAGACTTCAACAAATGAGAAAAGCAGTGAAATACAACAATCAGAAAAGCTGAAGGAAACAAGAAATCCATGATTGATGCTGTGAAGGGGAAAAATATTTGAATAATCGGACTGCTGGAATAAGACACAACAAAGAAGTCAACAGCAAAAAATAGAGAGGGAGGAGCTAGAGAAAAACTTTTCTTGCTTAATAAATGAAAATCAGGCCATCCTTCAGGAGGTCAAAAGAATAACATCCAGACTGAATCCCAAGAAGAAGTCATCAAGACACATAATTATTAAATTATCCAACTACGAGGAAAAGGAGAAGATCACAAGAATGGCGAGGGAAAAACAAAGAGTCACCTACAAAGGTACCTCAATAAGAGTGTGTTTAGACCTATCTCAGACACGATGAACAAGAGGAGGGCACGGAGTAACATATTCCAAAAATTGAAGGAAAACAATGCAAACCCAAGGATACTGTACCTGGTCAAATTATCTATTGAGATAGATTGAGAAGTAATTGTTTTTCCATGCAAGGAAAGCCTCAAAGAAGATACAAAAAGAGACGCAGCTCTACAAAAGATCTCTGCTGATCCTGCTTGGGCAGAAGTTTGACACTTATTGAGGAGGTTATAGATCTAAATAGCACAATTGGATGACTTGACTTGATAGATATTTTCAGAGTTTTCCACCCAAATGAAAAGACATTCACATTCTTTTCATGCCCACATGGCACATATTCAAAGATAGACCAAATACCTGGAAACAATTCAAACTGGAGTAAATTCAAGCACATAGAGATTATACACATATCTCCCTCTTATCACTCTGCCATAAGACTGGAAATTAACAGAATGACAGTGAAGAAAACAAGGCTAACAATTGGAGGGTGAACACTTCTTTTGTGTGTGTTTGTGTGTCTGTGATTCAAGTGTTCTTTGTTTTATATATAAAGGATAAAAGTGTCAGATATTCCAGTGAACTGAACACAGGCACCCACATGGAACCGCATACCTGTATATGGTGGCCTGAGGGAAGAAAGAGGGAAGAAAGGAAAAGTGTGGGGGGAGGGGAGAGAGCCAGACAGAGACAGAGGAGCAGCTGGAAAAGCAAGGATGACCACTTCTTTACTTCCAAAAGAGTGGGTATTGACCCAGACTGGAGATGAAATCAGGAAATTCGTAGAAACCAATGAGTATGAAAATACAATATATCAAAACCTTTTGTGATACAGCAAAGGAATTTATTAGAAGAAGACTTATAGCAACAAATGCTCACATGAATAGATAAAAGACACTTTTGGATGATATAGCACTAAACTTATACCAATTAGAGCAGAGTCAACAAAACAAGCCTACTAATAGTGACAGGATAGAAATAATAAATATTAAAGTTGAGACACCACAGAGGGAAAAGAAGAATTAGGAGAGAAATCCTCAATTAGTACACAGTAGAAGGTCTTGTTCTAACTGACTTTTGCAGGTATTATATGGACACAGTAGTGAAAACAATGTTGTACTTGAATAGCGCCAGATATTCAGACCAATGGAAAAGAGTTGAAAATCTACAACTGAAAGCATCAGCATACAGGCAACTGATTTTGATAAGGGCCCAGACAATATCAAATGGGAAGCTGATGTTGTCTTCAATGGATGGTGCTGGAAAAAAATGGATATCTACCTGGAGAATAATGAAACAAGACTCATATGTAAGAATAATTCACAGTGGATCACAGACCTTGAAGTCAACCCCCAAATAACTGCGACCATTAGTGAGAAAATTGTGATCAACCTGGAAACCTCAGCACAGGGAATAGATAGACTATCAGAAGAGGAGAAAGATACAAATACTGTGGAGTCACAAATTGATAAGTGGGATATACTGGAGATAAATTACCTATGTACATCAAAGCCCCACTGACTGCGAAAACATCTTTAGCAAAGACACATCAGAAAAAAAGACCCTCAAGTGTGAAAGGATAAGTACACCATGAGCCCATGGAGGTAAACTTGACAAAAAAGATTTTTAAGGGGGCATAGGGAAAAAGCTACTGTATAGAAAAGTTTCTGGGGTGAAGTCCAGGCAATGTGGCAGGGGCCAGACCAAATGCAGGGCTACCTATGGTAACCAACTAAAAAATAGGGTGTTGGTGGTAAGATAGCAGTGTGTAGTGAGGGAATAGGGCACTAACCTACCCAAGGGGAGGGTATTACTCATTTCCCCACATGGAAAGAGGGACCAGGCTTAAATTGGTTGTTCCAGAACATGATTGCTGCGTGATGGCAAAGAGCAGGGAGTCAGTGGAGGGTTATGAGAGCATGGCCCCAATCCCAATCATGTGGATGGATGCCCCTCTTCCCAGAAAAATCTACTTTAGAGGACTAAAGCTTGGGGTAGACGGTCATGTCTGACCAGATCTCACTGGAGCAAATGAAGGGGCAGGAAGAGAGTAAAGCTCATCCTGATCCACCAAATCTTGAGGATAATACCCCCACTCAGAACAGCCAATGCACAGAAGCCCACAGGGCCAGTTCCTCTATGAGATATGATGTCTCTTACTGACCCATGGCCCTCTGGAGGACAACACTGAAGGCACAGTGTCAGGATGGCACCTGGTCTGACTCTAGCACACAGAGCAAGACACTAAGCTGCATGTAGCAGAGCATGGAATTCCTGAGGGAGTACCAAGGATAGATTTGGGTCCAGGACTTGGAACCCAGTAAGACTTCACCAGAGGTCACTCCTAGAGGTGAACAAACAGACCTTGAACTCTTTACTGTTTTTCTTTAATTATTATTTTTATTTATTTATATATTGTTCAGGACATTGGTTTGTCCTGTAGCAGTCATTGTCTTCTTTTTATATCACTTTGTATTGCTATGTCTTGTTTTTTGTGTGCATATTATTACATATGCAGGTCTATCTAGATAAAATAAGCTGGATGATGAGTCGGGAGGACAAAAGGATTAGACCAATGGTTCTGGGGGGATAAAGCAGAGGGAAGGGGTAGGGAAGAAGATGGTGTTGACCAACCTGGGACAAGGGAACAAAAAGTGAACCACAATCAGTGGCAAGGAAGTTGTGAGGGGCCTGCTAAGGATTGATCAAGAATAGGGTAACTGAGAGAAATTACTGAAACCCAAATGAAAGCAGAGCATGATAGTGGCACAAGAGGAAAATAAAATGAAATAGAGGAAAGAAATGGGAAGAAAAGGGCATTTATAGAGGTCTGTATAGTCATGAACATAGGTAAATATATTTATAAATATGAGGAGGAGGAAATAAATCTATGTACATATATTTATAGATTTAGTGTTAAGGTAGCAGATGGACATTTTGCCTCCACTCACATACTTTCTCAGTGCAAGAATACTTTCTTTTAGTAAATTAGCATTCCATGATGCTTACCTTCAGACATGATCACTGAAGACAAATGTGTGAAAAAGTAAATGTGGTGATGAAAATGGATGGAGTCTGGCTGTTAACAGATATAGTGTGTTAGTCCAGGTAGACTAGAGAAACAAATTCATAGACACACATATGGATATAAGGGAAAGATTTATATACAAGAGGAATGGAACATTGATAAAACATCACAACCCAGTCCAGTTCAAGGTCAAATGTCTGATATTAGCCTATATGTCCAATACCAGTCTAATAAAATCTCCTTTCAACTTATGAAACATGTGCAATGACACCAGGAAAATCATAGGCCAGTGAGTGCAGAGTCTTGTGTATCTAGCTGGGGTAGAAGCATCTTGGCGCTGGCAGGGGTCTCTATGTGGCTTCTCTGGCCCCAGAGGTCTGGTCCCATCAGGGCAAGCCCATGTGGCTTCTCATCTGACTCCTTCAGTCTCCAGTAACAGGATCGATCAGTATGATGTCATCTCATCCTGCCAGTAGTTTGACTCCAAGAGAGAGTGAGTCAAGTCTTGGGACTTGGGACTCTTGGGAAATATCATAAGACTTTCCAGAATTCTCAGGAGAAAGCTGTGCCCACACAGAGACCTCATTGGCAACCTCCAGATTGATAGGTTATACTCCCAATCATGAAATTGACAAATGAGTACATGACTGCCACATATAGCATCTGATGTTCTAAGGCCTGAAGTTAAACAAACATCCACTTAACTCAGAAGCAAAAAAGATCACATGGAATAAGCACACAAACCTGTGTGATGAGGAGTTGTCGAGGGGATCAGACATAAGGCATCAAAGAACTAAAAATTGTTTTGTTGTAAATCAGGGGGAGTAAAGGTTGGGAAACCAAAGCCTATGTGTAGGCAATTGACTTCCCTTTAAAGAGGGCTTGCAGGGAGGAGAAAGACCAGTTAGGGTGCAATGTAACAATGATGAAGCATAAAACTTTCCTTTAGCTCTTTGCATCCTCCTCCTCACTATCATGATTTCAATTCTACCTAACAAATTCTGCTAGACCAGAAGATGTACATTGGTACAGGTGGAAGGCAGACACATAGGTAATCCAGAGCAGATGATTCCTTCAGGATCAGTAGGGAGAGTGATACCGGGAGGGTGGAAGAAAGGTGGGATAGAAAGGGGGAACTGATTATAACCTATTCTCTGGGGTATGGACAACAGGAAGTGGGTAAAGAGAAAGACAACAGACTGTAAAAGATGACAAAATAATAATAATTTACCAAGGTTTCATGAGGGAGTGGAGAGCAAGGAGGGAGGGGAAATGAGGAACTGATGCCAAGGGCTTAAATAGAGAGCAGATATTTTGAAAATGTTGAGAGCAACAGATGTACAAATGTGCTGGATATACAATGGATATATGTATGGATTGTGATAAGAGTTCTATGAGGCACCCAAAATGTTTCCTAATGAAAAAAGGAAAATCAAGGATACTACTTTGAGGACTAAGGTGCATGTGACTAAAGCTATATCATTTTCCATCACCTCATGCCCATGTGAAAGTTAAACACTGTGTAAGAAGCTAGGAAAAGAATCAATGCATTTGAATTATGGTGCTGGTTTAAAATATTGAAAGTATAATAGATTCCCAATAGGACAACCAAATCTGTCTTGGAAGAAGTATGGACAGAATGCTCCTGACAGCCAAAAATGGTGAGATTTGCTCTCAAGAATTTGGGCCATGTTATCAGGAGAGACAAGCCCTGGAAATGGACGTGGTAAAGGAAAGGGGCATTGGAAAAGGGGAAGACCCATACAAATTGGACTGACAACATGGCTGTGACAAGGGGCTCAAACATGACAAAAATTGGGAGGATGACACGGGACCAGGCAATGCTTCACTCTATAGGGCTGGCTTGAAGCACCCAAACAATAGCACTGCGGAAGTTCTTTAGGTGGACAGCGTAACTCTCACAAGGTCACCTTGGGGAATGGCTGCAACGAAAGTCCAGTTATATCTCTGTAAGTGATAATGTGAAGTAAGGGGGCTTCTTAGGATATTTGGTAATCTTTGGTAAGACAACTGCTTCTGGTAATGTTCCAGACACATCAAGTGGCACCTCTGCGTAAACAGCTGGGCTAATCTCAGTACATAGAGAGGACACTAGTTTTATTTACACTAAATTGTTCTGTTCAGATCGGAGTGGTAGTTTTGTCTGAAGTAGATGAATGAAATGTAGATTCCACATCCTTGCATTCCCAATTATCTGTCCTTTTATCTCCAGCTTAGGTTTCTGGGTCTCATTGATTCAAAATCAGTGCCCTCATTTTATCATCAGGCATGATTCTATTTTTACTTCAGCTGGCATTGTAATTTAGTCACTCCTATGGTGAAACTTTGGATTTGGACTTCAGTAATATTAACTGATACCATAAGAAATGAAAATAAAATTTTCTTTCACGACACAAGCAATAGTCTCTGTGGCAGTTTACATAGAAGTTGAGCTATGCCTCTACCTCATGAAGCATCTCTCTTCCCTTTACACTTTGTCTATTTTAAGTAGCACCAGTCAACCACCTCCCCTCTCCTTTTTGTCATCCCAAAATTGCTGAGATGTCTCAAGTGCGTCACCGGTACACACCCTCGATCTGCTGGTGAGGATACACTGTGCAGTCACACTGCCTCTTCATGCCGTGGATTGACAGCATGTTCTTTAATAAGGCAGGCTGGTTAATCCATAGTAAAAGAGGCAGAGAAAGATTTCTCAGAGCCTTAAGGCCTGATTATCCTTGAGAACTGCTGTAGAGAATGGATCTTTGCGATTGCTTTTCTCTGGAAGATAGATTCTCTAACTTATTTGGCTTAAAAACCCCTTTTGAAAAAAATAAAAAATATCAGCACCCCCAGTGATGAAAACCTTTTGTACTATAGCACATAACCAAAGATCAATTGTGGGTATCTGCTTTTGTAGAGTCCCAGAGCATTCCAGTACTCCCATGAGGCAGTCCTGACTACTTTGTGACATTGCTAGTGAACTGTTCTTTGTACCACATGCATTAGTCTGGGTTTTCTTGAGAAGCAAAACTAGTGATACTTTCAAATGTGTAAAAAGA
>PVJH01027416.1:0-28692 GCA_004026705.1 Nesogale talazaci | reverse complement strand
ATGTCACCTAACCTATTGATGGGCTTTGGGTCCCCAATCTGTACTCCCTCTCATTAATACTAATATAATTTTAGCTCATTGATGCCTGACACCGGATCCCTTCACCACCTCATGATCACACAGGCTGGTGTGCTTCTTCCGTGTGGGCTTTATTGCTTCTGAGCAGAATGGCCGCTTGTTTACTCAAGCCTTTAAGACCCCAGGCGCTATATCTTTTGGTAGCTGGGCACCATCAGCTTTCTTCACCACATTAGCTTTGTACACATCTGTCCTCAGCGATCATATCAAGAAAGTGAGCATGCAATGTTATGCTTTTTAGTTTTTGAATCTGAATATCGAAATTTTTAGACTAAGTCACTGGTAGAAGGAATGCATGTTTTCCCATTGGAGAAATGTTGCCAAGTTTCCACATGGCACTGTGCCTACTGGTATTCCAATGACACCCCCCACACACACATGCAGGGCTTTGTCCCATTTGGATCTTGAGCAGATAGCAGGTGAATAATGATTCCTCACTGTGGTATCTATGTGGTTTATCTATCCTAACTCTCCATGTTCTGGTGGTCACGGGCAGGTCTTCTTGCTTAGTTAGTCCTTGGTCACACCGCTACTATCCATTGAGTCACTGTTTCCTGCCTAGTTGAAAAATAAGAAAAAGAAAATACCTTTACAAATTATTAAAGCCAAATGGATGAGGGGCACTGGTGAGCTTGTGTGCCAGACTCTCACAGAATCCCTGTCGTCTTTGCAATGTTCACAGAGCACACCGGGGATTCAGGAATTGCTGGATGTGGCTAAACAAGAAATTCCTTTTGATTTCTGGAAAGTCACCCCTCTGGTCCTCAAGGCAACAGCCGGATTACGCTTGTTACCTGGAGAAAAGGCTCAGAAGTTACTGAAGAAGGTGATGTTCCCCATTTTTCCCTTGTGAGTGGTCAATAATAACTTGAAGTACTCTGAACATGCAGCTGGTCTCCATGGAGTAAAACAGGCTCTCCATGAACTTCCTGAAGAAGAAAACATTTCAGTGCGACAGTGTATCAGAGGGGTGTGGGTGAGCAATATTGACTTATGACACGTCAGGCTATTTGAGTTTCTTGTATGAATATGTGTTTTATACTAATAAAAACAACTTTCTTTTAAAATACACTGTGCTTTTTAACAGCTAACTTACCTTCAGGGACATCATATCTATCAGGGAGTTCTTTGAGCTAAATTCCTGTTTCTCTCAAGCTTCTTTGATCTCTCGGGGACATTCTTGGTCTTGTCCTTGTTCTGACATTGAAAAATATTGAAGAAGTCTTTGAGCCTTCTACCCTGCAAGGTGAGGTGCCTCATTTCTGGAGCATCTGTTATAGGCTTTGCCTGGCCAGTTATGGGCCAGGAACTACTTCCCATGTCATTAGCAGGTACATGGGTGAATATGGAGTTGGACAAATTGCCTAAGCAGAATGATCTTCCTCATCTACACTATTTCTAAACTGTGCACCTGCTGAATGGTCTGTACATCAGTCTTAAAACCCTAACTTTTCTATGTCTGAGTCTGATGTGGACCAGGAGTGCCATGGGGATGTGCACCTGTGCTGATGTGCACCTGTATCTCCCCTTGCTGGGAAATAGAGACGAAGATTCACCAGTATCACCTGGAATTGAGAGTGCTCACTGCCCTCAGCTCAACTCTGCCAGTGATTGCCCTGTCCAGCAAGAGCATTCCTCGTTGCGATGGACAGTACACACCAAGCTGTGTCCATGTGCATGACTGTAGGTCTGTTCTCCATTGACTCCACCCTCATGTCTAGGGCACAGAGCAGGACAGCATCCCACTCCAGTTCCCTGTAGCTACCTAGTCTAGAGTGGCCAGGGACTGGGTTGGAAGCTAAAAGAGTTAGTTTATTGTTGATCACTTCAGAACACCATCAGACTCCCTTCGGTGGCTTTGTTAATACCTGTTTAAAGTTTCTTGTTACTTCAAAAACCCAACTCGCCGCCAGCACGTCAAATCTGACTCCTTAGCCCAATGAGCAGAACAACACTGCCCCCTTTGGTTTTCTCAGGCTAAAAAGGTTTACAGAAGCAAAGAGCTTCATCTTTGTCCCGCAGAGCAGCTGGTAGGTTTGAACTGCTGACTTTGTGGTTAGTAGCCCAACACATAACCCACAAACCTACCAGAGTCCTGGTGGTGGTAATATTGTTGATGTAAACTGTGAGAGTAACTTCCTCTTTCTCTTTATGTGTAGGTCAAAGAAGTGTTTACGGCCTCACCCTTCCTTGCCAGGGAGGACTGTGTCTCCGTCATGAATGGATCAGATGAAGGTACAGCTACTCAGATTGTCTTGGCTGACCAAGGATGGCCCCCTGGGGCTGACGGAAGAGCTTCTGCCAAGAGCTCACTGGGAGACACTTGCCTTTGGTCCTGCTACCCTGACTGCACTAGCTCTCATTTGATCTTAGAAACGCTGCAGGCTTGGGCCTGGATAGTACTGGGATTGGAGATGACCCAGGAATACCAGCTGTTGGAGACTTTGGGGAGCCTTGGTGGCACTGTAAGTTAAGTGTTGGACTGCTAACTGCAAGGTCAGCTGTTCAAACTCACCAGCTGCTCCTCAGGAGAAAGTTGAGATTCTCAGCTCCCAGGAAGATTCCAAGCCTCGGAAAGCTGATCGTAGAGTAGGAATCAATGCCACTGCAGGGGGATTTGGGTTTTTGGTTTTACCCCCCAGTCAGACGAGCAATTGAACAAATGAGCCACTGACCCATGCCCGTTTACAACTTAATGTCATGAAGGGTTTTTTTGACCAATTCTGAACCTGACTCAGGTGACATTTCTGAAAACAGATCACCTTTTCAGTTTGAAGAACGTTAAGGAAAGATCCTCATTTGCTGCGGATTTAAATATTGCTGCTGTAATTCTGAGAGACACTTAAGCAGCTCCTCACTAATTTCTGACTTTAAATAAGACTTTACCCATTTGTAATGGAGAAATGAGGGGAAAACTACATCTTTCCCTGTCTCTTCCAGAAGGAGGGAGCTGGTGACAGAACAGGGAGGAGAGTGTGACATTGATCAGGGTAGTCTAATTTTTGAGTACAATGTCTGCTACCTAGCTACAGATTTTATGAACATAGTCTTCTGTAAATGAGGAAATAGCCCCTTCTTTCTCGGAGCCTGCAGTGCAGCTACAGCCAGTATACAGCACTTTCTAGATTTAGTACCTTTCTGCTATCTCTTTCTCTTACAGGTGTCTCCGCCTGGATTACAGTCAACTTCCTGACAGGTGTTTGCACCGATCTAACTGTGAGACTGGTCATTCTCAGATGGCAGCATGTGTGGCTCGTGGCAGGGCTTTTTAAGCCTCACTCCTACCTGTTAACTACCTCCTGGAATCTCACATTGGTGCTTAGAAGAGGGGGTCCTGTGTATTGGGAAGCCCTCCAGTATGCCTGCTGTATGGTAAAGGAGGGAGAGCCCCCAAGAACTAGAAATGCCAGAGGTTGTTGTCTTTAGAGTGCCAGTGGTTTTCTTACCAGCAGGGATTTCAGATCCAGTGCTCATCTGAGGGTCAGTATGGTCTGTCCTGTCACTACTCAGACGGTAGCCACCAGAGGCTCCTCTCTGAGCGTCAGTATTACCCTGTTGCTATTCAGACCAGAGCCACCAGGGGCACATGTCTAAGAGGAATTTAATAGCTACAGCTGCATCTCTGTTTCACTTCCCGCATAGGCCTGTAAGTTTTTCACTGTCCATATGTACTACTCATTAACACAGCCGTAGTGTGTGAGTATTTTGCTCACCTGTATTTTAGGCAATTTGAAATCCCCTGGAAGGAGCAGTGTGGGCATGCTGGACTTGGGTGGAGGATCCACACAGATTACCTTCCTGCCAAGCATTGAGGTAACTGGCCCTCATGACACCAGGCAGGAATCAGGGCGGAGCTATTGGAGTCACATAGGTTGCGTGACTGCTCTTGTTGGGATGGCCAGAGCGGGGCCCCAGGTCACAGCTCTGTGCTCTCGGAGTCCATGACCTGCCACATTCCCGGTTCGTGTTTGCTGCTTTGAGTTCTAACTCTGCCGGAGGGTCGGGGGGTGGGGGGACCCATGCACGCACACCTCTTTAGCAGGTGTGGGCATGGGGGTGGGGATTAGATAGAACATATATGCTAGAGCAGGAACTACAGACTCTCCCTATGCATGCTTCAGGGACAGTCTGTTGGCTACAGAGAGCCCTCCATCAACACCCCACAGATGCTCCAAAGGAGGTGTTCCAGTTCGGACCACCTGTGCTGCTTCTTCCCCCATCCCATTCTTTGTTTTCAGTAGTAGAGTCCATGCAGCACCCTCTGCTCATTGGGGATGTTTTTCAGATGAAAGCATGTACCTTTTCATTTTGACAGTACTTTTTACCCCTTTTTCACAGCATGTGATTCTGAGAAAAGCTAGCCTAGTTGACAGTATCTGAATGCCCTATCATTTAAGGGAGTGGGGGACCGTTTTCTAGAGAAATCAACAGGAAGCACGGTGACCCTCCTGTGTTTCCCCAGGGCACCCTTCAGACCTCCCCGGCCAGTTACATCACCTCACTGCAGATGTTCAACAGGACCTTCCAGCTCTACTCCTACAGGTCTGTTTCACAGAATGAGGAGTAGGACTACCTGACATGGTGCTCAGTGCGCCCTGCCACCCCACATCCCTCCCATGCCTCTGCCCCACCTCACCAGCCCACACTCGTGCCGTGCATCTCCTGGGAGAGAAGGAACCTGGCTTGCTCAGTCACAATCAGTACATCTCAGGTTCTCCCTCCCCAGACCCTTCTAGGCCTTAGAATATTGCTTCCTCTTCCCACCCCTCTCTTCCCCTTCCTCCTCCCGCCCTTTCCTTCTTCCCACTTCTTCGTGCTCCTTTCCTCGCTGCTCTCCTCCTTTCCCTCCTTCTGTTCCCACCTTCTTTCTGCTTTCTCCTTCCCTTGGACCATCTCTTTTGTTCCCTGCATTCCCTCGCCTTACTTATGCTTCCTTTCCCGATTTTCTCAGAGTAACACTAGTTTACTTGTTGTGTTTTGTTTTTTTCACTTATGCCTATTCTCTTCTGCTTTTGGTGGACAGGAGGGGGGCATGGACTAGGCAGAGAAGTTTCTGGACTATCTCATTTTTTTACTAAAAGGTGATTTTATTGGATACTCTTTAAAACTCTTGTTACAATCCACCCATCAGGTGAATTTGTAAACATGTTGCCTTCATTCTTTTCTAGATATAAATGTTCTATTGAGCCCTTGGTATCAGCTCCTTTTTTTTTTAGAACTATTTCTTGTATAGATAGTCCGTACATATTTTTCCCATGGAGGTGCAAGCCCCATAAAGAAGAGGCCATGTCTATTTCACTTTCTATAGTGTCCCAGCTCCTAGCTGAGCTTCCGTTCCAAAGCATGCCCCATCTGGTGAAATAATTCGTTTAATTCCGTCAATTCTATAAAGAAACTGAAAGGCTTGATAAGTACCTTGTCACAAGCATACAAGCCCCCTCCTTTTTTTCTTTTGGTTTTATTATTGCTTTATTACTTTTTAATCATTTTATTGGGGGCTCATACATCATTTTTCACAATACATAAATACATATATTGTGCCATGCTTCTTCACATGCCTGCTGCTGTCATCATTCTCCGAACCTCCACTTTTCCACTTGAGCCCTTGACATCAGCCTCCCATCCCTTCCCCTCCATCCTTGCTCCCCACACCCCACCAACCCTCAATACTCTATAAATTATTGTTCTGTCATAAGTTACACCGCCCGATGTCTCCCCTTGCCCTCTCCACCAATGTCTCCTCCCGTTAGGAGGTTATGTGTAGATCCCTGTAGTTGGCTCCCCCTCTCTGCCCCACCTTTCCTCCACCCATCCAGTAGTTCCACTCCTATTACTGGTCCCAAGGGGTTCATCTGTCCTGGGTTCCCCACATTTCCATTTCCCATCTCCACCAGTGTACCTCCTCCAGTCCAGCTGGATTTGAAAGGTAGAACTGGGACCATGACAGTTGGGGGAGCCTTCCCTTTTCCCACTCATCAGGCCAGGTAAATTATTGAAGAAGAGATCACCACAGTGCTCAGTGCTCATGAGATCGTGCAAACTCTCCCTTCACAGTCCTTTGTTCCCACAGTTACCTGGGGCTTGGACTGATGTCAGCCCGACTCTTGCTCTTGGGAGGTGTGGAAGGCCAGCCTGGTAAGTGTCGGACACGTGCAGAGGCCATGCTTCTGACCTCAGTTTCCAACATCAGCAGGATGAGCCCTGCCCCGGAGACATCTTTGAAACACTGTGCAGGAGGATTTTAGGAGCCTGAGTAACAATACTCAGTATCCACCTGTATTGGAATTAGTGTGTGTGTGAGATTCTGCTCCACAGCAGACCAGGTCCCCAAGAGAACTTTGTCATCAATTCTTGCTGTATGAAGGAGCATGCAGTTAGCCTGCCCTTATTTGACTTGGGTGGAGTAGGGCTGGTGAAGTTGTTACACGGAGTAGTTTGGCTCTTCTGGATGCACCTCTGTTCTCGGGTTAAACCCCAGGTGACTTTTGTAGTTCTTCCTTGCAGAACCTCCCCAAGACACGGTACCTTGCTCCTGTAGAGGAACGCACTGTACGTCTGGCACTGCGCCCCTTCCTCTTTCGTGCTTGCTCGTAGGTGCCATGAGTTGATCCCTGTAGCAATGCTGTGTACAACAAGACAAAGCACTGCCCCGTCCCGCACCAGTCCCACCATGGTTCCTGTGCGGATGCCCATTGTTGTCTCCTTGAGGACCTTCCTCTTTTTTGCTGCTCCTCCACTTTGCCAAACAGGATGTCCTTCTCCAGGGACTGGTCGCTCTTGACAAGACGTCCAAAGTATGTAAAACCAAGTCTTGCCATCCATGCCACTAAGGAGCACTCTGACCATATTTCTTCCTAGACAGATTTATTTGTCTTTTTGGAAGTTCCTGGTACTTTCAATATTTCTTGCCAGCAGCACAGTTCAAGCGCATCAAATCTTCTTCAGACTTCCTTTCGCATTGTTCAACTTTCACATGCATATTAGGTCATTGAAAATACCATGGCTTGGGTCAGGCACACCTCAGTCCTAAATTAACATCCTTGCTTTCAATACTTTAAAGTGGTCTTGTGCACCAGATTTACCTAATGCAATACATCTTTTGATTACTTGATTCCTGCTTCCTTGAACATTGATTATGGATCGAAGCAAGATAAAACCATTGACAACTTCAATTTTTCTCCATTTAGCATGTTACCTATTGGTCCAGTTGTGAGAATTTTGGACTTCCTTACATTGAGACGTAATCCATACTGAAGGCTGCAGTCTTTACTCTTCATCAGCAGGTGCTTCAAGTCCTCTCACTTTCAGCAAGAAAGTTGGTATCATCTACATATGGTATGTTGTTAATAAGCCTTCCTCAAATCTTTGTCACATTCTAATTCATATAAGCCAGTTTCTCTGATATGTGCTCACCATATAGGTTGAGTAAGTGTGATAAGAGGATACAGCCCTGTTGCACACCTTTCCTGATTTCAAACCATGAAGTATCCCCTCGTTCTGTTCACCCAGCTGCCTCTTAATCCATGTACAAGTTCACATAAGCACAGTGAAATGTTCTGAGATTCCCCTTCTCATGACATTCCAAAGTTTGTTACGATCCACATAACCTTTGCATAGTCAATGAAATAACAAGTGAACATCTTTCTGGTATTCTCTGCTTTAATCTTTTTTTGTTTGTTGTTGTTGTTGTTGTAGTTTTTTGTGCCATCACTGCCCTGGTGTGAGTAGGTCTCTGCTTTTAGCCAAGATCCAGCTGACAATAATGATATCTCTTTTTCCATATCCTCCTCTGAATCTGTTCTGAACGGCTGACATCTGTTAATCTGTTAATGTCCTGCCTGCTGCAACCCTTGTTGAATGATTCTTAGCAACATTTTACTTGCATGTCATATCGATGATTTTGTTCCACAATTTGCTGATTCTGTTGGGTCACCTTTCTTTGGAATGGGTACGTCATGGATGTCTTCCAGTCAGTTGGCCCAATAGCTGTCTTGCACGTTTCCTGGAATAGACGAGTGAGTGCTTCCAGTGCTTTAGTAGCTTGTTGAAGCCTTCAGTATTCCATCAATTCCTGGAGCCTGTTCCTGGTGAATATTTTCAGTACAACTTGAACTTCTTCAGTACTATTGTTCTTGCTCATCTACTACCTCCTACAATGGTTGAATGTCAACTAATTCTTTTTGGTGCAGTGATTCTGTGTATTCTTTCCAATTTCTTTTGATGCTTCTTGCATCATTCAATATTTTGCCCATAGAATCTTTCAATATGGCAATTCAAGGCTTGAATTTTTTCTCATGTTCTTTAAGTTTAAGATACATCGAGTGTATATATATATATATATATTTTTTTGTTTTGTTTTGTTTTGTTTTCTAACTACACAACCCTAATTCCAAGACCCCAGAACAACTATCCTTTAGTCAAAGTGGTTAGGGTGACTGACATAGGAAACACCCTTCCAGAAAAGTAGCAGTAACTTTCTTGTCAACTCATACCTGAAAGGACTACAAGGACTATTAACAGCTCTCTGCCTAAGAAGACAAGCCTCCGTGTTCATTCTCTAGTGTTTCAGAGCAAATCACTCTAAACTTCATGGTGTACACTACAAACGGAAGTCACTTTATGGCCTTTGATCCCGGGTTCTGTGTTGGTGCTGTCTGTGGCCCCTTGACTTTGGTCAGGACTGCAGTAGACAGTGTTGGACACATTAGTACTTCTCCACTAAATCTCACCTACAGTTGATCTAGATGTGGTAATGTCTGAATTCCGAACTTACAGTCATCTTTGTCCCTAGTATCCCTTTTAGGGACTGTGAACCCCAGTCCTGGTGTTGTCACTTGCCTTTTTGCCAATGCCTTTATTTCAGCTAAGAATGGAAAAGAGCTGGTCAGCCCGTGTCTGCCTGCTGGCTTCAAAGGAGAATGGGAGCATGCTGAGGTCACATACAAAATTTCTGGAGAGAAGGCAGGTAGGTGGCTTGTTTACCAGGGTTTTAAGATCGAGGGTGGTACTTTTAGTAAGTCTCTCAGACATGCGTGGGGTGGGCTTAGTTCTTGTTGGATCTCCTGACCTGTAGCAGAACAGCACTGGGGGCTGCTCCACTGGGAGTCACTCTATCCCCTGTTGTGTTACCATGCACTGTTTTCTCCCAAGTTGAATTTCCTAACAAATCCCTTGAGAGAAAAAAACAAGTGTCTCAAGCTGAGAGAAACTGCCACATCTGAGCTGTTGCTCCCGGAGTTCACCAAGGAGCCTGACATGAACAGAGGGAGAGACCTAGGCCCCTTCATTTAGAATAGATTCTGTTTCCCTTATACTGCCAGATGGCAGGGCGTTGATAGGCTCACCCTCATCCTGGCCTTTGGGTGCCTTATGCCCAGTTAGTTGTTTCTGAAGGAAATACGGAAATATTGTTCTTTAGCTGCATCTATAGACATAGAATGTGTCTGTCTTGTCTATAGCCTTGTCGCCAAAAGGGGTTCTGATGGGTATTCCATCCTTTAGGAAGTCAGCAGTAGATGATGCAGACAACTCCTCTGTGGAGCTAGCATAGTAGTGGGAAGAGTTGGACAAGAAAATAATAGAAATGCTTTGAAGAAAAAGGAAACTGGGAAAGATCAAAGGACTACTGAGGAGAAAGACAAGCCTCATATGGTTCCACTTGAATCAAAAGGAGACAAGGTGGGGGGTAAGCCTCATGGCGAATGAGCTTTGATCTTGAGCAGTGGGCTGGGATATGGGGGACATCTGCAAATGCCCTCGGCATTTCCTGTTTCAGAAACAAGTATAACTAGGCTGACAGGGAGAGTGCAGAGAAATGAATCCAAGGGCAATATCATAATCAGCAGTACTAGGGAGAAATGGGAAACTGTCTCTGGATAGAAATGGAAAGTGGAGATCAAGCTGGTAGAGGGAGCAATGGAAGCAAAGAGGAGGTGGAGGCTGATTATGATCTGCTGACAGTTTGGATGTGAGTTGTGAAGGATGGAGTGTCAGGACCAGATGGAGAAACTGCGTGTGGCAGTTTGAGCAGGGTGGAGCAGGTTGAAGTAAGATGAATGGGAATGCTGTCAGATGCCGAAGGCAACACCTTAGCCTCAGGATTTGTATTGATTGCTCCCGAGCCACCCATGTGAGCTCAGAATGTTGTTGGCTAGGGCTCCCCAGATCTCCATTTCCTCATCTCTGTAATGGAGAGAATGTAGACCTCATGTTCAAGGTTTCATGAAGATCACACGGGATGCTCATGCAAGTAATCCAAGGTTGAAAGAAGTATGAGCAGAAGGCACCTTAGAGGTAAGGAGGCAAACCTACATCGTACAGACTTAGCACTGTTGTCAGGAGCGACTCATCCTGGAGAAAGACGTCATGCTTAGTGAGGTAGAGGGGCAGCACAACAGACGCGGGTCCTCGGATGAGTTGACACTGTGGCTGCAACAATGGCTCACGCATAGGGCGCTTGTGGGGCTGGTACCGGGCCGAGCCTGTTCTGTCGTGCGTAGGCTGCTGTGAGTTGGAACCAACCTGAGGGCTCCTAATAACAACACACTGCTTGCAGTTCGCCTGGAGTCCTTTTGGCTAGTTGAGGGAGTGCAGCGCACTGGAGGAGTCCCAAAAGGGGCCTATGGAAGTGTATGTGGATCCAGGCCTGCTCTGCCTCGTTGACCAGGTCTGATTCTCGAACGCCTCCTGTGTACTCAGGACCTCATAACCCTGACACTGTGCTTATCCTCTGTCACCAGCAAACTCCTACAAGCTGTGTGCCAACAGAGTGTCCGAAATCCTTCGAAACAAAGTGCATAAGACAGAGGAAATGAAGCATGTGGATTTCTACGCATTCTCATACTATTATGACCTTGCTGCTGAAGTCAATCTCATTGGTAAGGACAGCACATGATCGAGCGATAGGGAGAGGAGGCCCCTACAGGCATCCCAGGGTGGAAGCCTTTCCCAGGCAGTTTGAGGTCATCAATTTAAAAATGGAGTCATGGGGCTGAGCTTCAGTGGTGTAGTGGTTGTGCACAGGACTGCGGCCCACTGTGCTGGCGGTTCAAATCCAACAGCAGCTCTCCAGGAGCAAGGCTGGGCCACATACTCCCACCAGAGGGCAGTGATGCCCCCCAAAATAAATAAAATTTTAAAAAATGGGTCATGAAAAGGCATCAACCAATTTTTTAATATATTAAGTTTCTTTGAGACATTCTTGGAAAAATTCCATTATCCTTTCTTGTTTTTTGTGAATTGAGTGATGATTTACAGGGCACATCATTTTTCCTTTCAATAACTCATCAAACCTCCCAATGTTATACTCTGTCTTTCCATTAACTTTTTGTCCTGTGTCATCCCCTTCACTCAAGTTAATACCACAGTGCCTCTAGCCTGGCTTCGTCTTTCCCTCCCAAGTGTTACGGAATTTGCATTTTTATCATGCTTTTCCATAGTTGCTTGTCACTGGTATTTCAAGGGTCACCCAAAGTGAAAAGGTTTCAGCAGAGCTTCCAGACTAAGAAGAGACAACAAAGAAGGACTCAGCTCCCACAGTGGAGGAAGTGGACACAAAACCTTATGTAGACCTTAGAAACATTGTTAGAGCCTTAATGCCTAGTCAATGAACGCAGAACATTACTGAAGATAGCGCCGGAGGATAGGCTACTTGGGTCAGAAGATTCTCGAAGTGTGAAAAGCTCGCTTCTCAGAGTGGAGTGCACCATGGTGATGTGAGTTGGGAAAAGCCTGTGAGAGTGGAACCTCCAAGATTTTCAATTGCTGATGGGGAATGACTCAATGTAACAAGAAACAGCTGCAAAAGTTGGTTAGTATCAGAACTGGAATGTATACATTGTGAATCTAAGAAAATTGGACATGGTCAAAAATTAAATGGAGATATAAAGATTGATATCATAGGCATTAGATACCTTAAATGGACCAGGACTGGCCATTTTTAAACAAAACCATTTGATTACCTATGTCAGGAAAAATACAATCGAAAGAAATGACATGGCATTGGTTGTGAAGAAGGGCATTGCAAAATCAATCATGAATTACACTGTTGTCTCTGATAGGATTATATCCACCTTCAAGGAAGGCCAATCGATAGAATTTTTATTCTAATTTATACACCAACCACAAAAGCTAGTGAGGAAGAAATTGAATTCTACAAACAACTTCAGTGTGAAATTGATCAAATGTGCAAAGGCATTGATGATGATTGGTGATTGGAATGTAAAAGTTGGAAACAAAAAGGAACATTGGACAGTGTAAGATAAGAAAAATAGTAATGATTTATAAATTATAATTTCAAATGGATCTTGGCTAAAGTCAGAAAATATCAGATGAAGGGAGACATCAAACAGTGTATGACATGAGAAAATAATTTATTCATTATCAAGGATTTGGGAGGGAGGGAAGACAGAGGATACACAGTGAAAAAGGAGGAGCTGATACCAAGGGCTCAAGTAGAAAAAATGTTTTGAGAATGATGATGGCAACAAATGTACAAATGTGTTTGACACGATGGATGGATGGATGACTTGTGGTAAGAGTTGTACGAGCCCCCAATGAAATGATTTTTCTAATTTTCTTAAAAAGAAAGTCCCAGAAAGATATTTACTTGTGTTTTATTGAATTATGCAAAGGACTTTCAACTTTGTGGGCCAAAAGAAGACATCATAATAAATGAAGAGAAGTTTGAAGTTGTCAAGGATTTCATCCTGTTTGGATCCACAATCATTGTTCAGTCAAGAGATCGAATGATGCTTTGCACTGGGTAAATCTGCCGCACTGGACATCTTGAAAGTGTTGAAAAGCAAGCATGTCACCTTGAGGACAAAGGTGCGCTTGACCCAAGCCATGATCTTTTCAGTGACCTCATATGCATCAGAAAGTTGGACATTGAATAAGGAATACCAAAGAATAATTGATTGATTTGAGTTATGGTGCTGAGGAAGAATATTAAACGTACCTTGGGCTGCCACAGAAACAACAACAATAAATTGACATGTCTTCCAAGACATCGAAAGAAGTATAATCAGTGTCCCTTAAAGAAAGGATGGCCAGACTTAGGTATTTTAAACATATTGCCAGGAGAAACCAATTTCTAGAGAAAGAAATGAAGCTCAGTAAAGTAGAGCAGTAAAAGATCTTTGACAAGACGGACTGACACAATGACGACATCAATAGGCTCAACCCTGAAAACTTGTGACGGTGACACAGGAGCGGCATTTTCCATTGTGTTGTACTTAGGGTCGCTATGGGTTGGAACCGACTCGGTGGCATCGAGTAACCATGGGGCCACTCTGGAAAAGCCTCACTACATCAAGACACCCCAGCCAGGGTGAGGACAAGGAAAAAGATGACCTATCTGACCTTCAGCCTAAGCCTCATGTCCCTCCTCTGCTAGTCCCTGGCAGCCCAACGGGCCCTGGGAGTCTCCACCCAGAGCCCAGGAGTACTCTCAGGACTGCGTCCTAAGCCCACTCCACCCTAGCTCACGGCTGGGTTAAGAGGTCACCTCCAGCACCTCCAGTGTGAGCCCTCAGTCAACTGCAGGGTACCCACAAGGAGGCTGGGTACCTTCAGGCATCCCAGGAAGTGCTGACACAGCTCAGGGATGACAGCAGGGCTCAGAGATGCCACACAGTTCAGCATGGCTTTTCCTTTCATATTATACACACCGTGTGTTGTCCACATACAGTCATCTTTCTACGACATCTCTGTTAATCTTCCTCATTGATCACATCTGTTATGGAGAAGGGTCGAGTCTTTGTTCAGAAATCACATCCCTGGTTCAATTCCCGCTTACAGGAGCAAAGGCTGGACCTCCTACTCCTACCACCAGGGCAGTGATGCCTTAAAAAAATAATAATAAAATAAAAAAAGAAAGAAATCACATCCCCTTAAGGCCAACCCTTGCTAATTAATGAATGCCCATCATTGAAGAAGAATCAGAGGAGACTGTTTATTCCCACACAATGAGCAGTCTCTCCTAGAGGAGTTGTGAAGCCCAGAATCCACCTCGCCTATTCTAGACATGGAAATGTGGGATACGTCTGAGGTCCCAATTGTAGTTCCTTGGTGCTCTTTGTGCTCTCCTCGCAGTGGTAGCTCCTCCCTTTTACAGTGCTCCACAAATATGTTGCCTATTTGTCCCAGGGCCATCTCTGAAACCCAGCAAACCCCTTTCTTTTAAAAAGTGGAGTTTCTTTCTTCACACTTGAGATTTCGATATGAGAATACTATTGCTGAGATTAGTTCCATGACTTCAGGGAATATTTATAATTCCAGACTCTTATTTTTCTTAACTTCAAATTGTTTTCTGTCTGTGTGGTCAGAGACCTTGTTGAGCTTCCCCTTGGTGGATGTTTCAGAGTGAGGGGTATGAGGACCCTGAAAGCTGTGCCTGACCATTTTGCACCCTTCCCCCTCATCAATCTCCATCAATGAGCCAAGGGCCTAGTGCCTCTTATAACAATGGTCTATTAGCCAGCAGGGTATCTCACAAATTGCTCTTAGCAAATTTCCCTACATGTCCACCTCAGCCTGGGGAACTTTCCACATTGCCAAGAACCATTGGCCCAGCCTCCCACTTCACACTGAAGCCTTGACAATTTCATGGGCCTGTGGCTCTCAAGTTAGTTAATTAGGTGTCTGTTTCTTATCCCACAGATGGGGAGAAAGGAGGCAACTTGGTGGTTGGAGACTTTGAGATTGCAGCCAAGTATGGTGAGTGATCACTGAATTTCCCAAGATCAGAGAAAGCACAAATAAGAAAGGCCCGGGTACTCAGGCAGTTGGGACTGGCCCCACATGGGACAGATGCCAATATAATTGCAGATATGCTCCAATATAAAACCTCTTGGATTGTATTAATAATTCTGTAACCAAACTAGCACAAAAAGGATGTGAGGTGTTCATCATGCACGTGGGAACCGACACGCACCCCAACCGAAGTCTGTCATCTCCTCACTGCATGGCTGCAGTAATTTTCCTAACTGACCAAGTCCTTGATGCAGTTCACCGTGAAGAGCAGACTCCTTCCATTTCATTTTTCTGACATTCAAGTAGCAAATTCATGACTGTCCCTGATTCAGAAGATGTGAGGAAACCTTACACAGCCAGTACATGCTGTGGAGGTCCTAGGACAGAACCAGAACCCTGCCACCCTCTTTCCCTTTTTTTCTGCCCCACTCACCACCACCACTGCATCACCTGTGCCAAGGTGTGAGAGTGAGGTCTCTTTTCCGATATTCTTATTCCATATTTATTGGCTATCTCATCTGATATTTTGCATTTCTGACAATAGTAAAAATAATTAGAAACTTGCAGAACCGTATTTCCCCATATAATAATTAATTTAGCACTTGTGTATAATCATCCTCCATTTTCATATAATATCAATTCTCTAATACTGACCTGGCCTTTGGAACTTAAATAACCACCATGATGATTAGTGAAGAGAAGGTATAGTTTGCTTTTTTTAGTTGCTAGTTTGCAAATCTGTAGACTTAATTTTTTTCTTGATATATTTTTCACCACAATTCCTCCATATATGGTTCTTGCCCCCACAAAGTGACTTTTAATCCTAATGTTTTTATCACTTCTGGGTTTGTGCCCTATAGACATAGCATCCATGACTCTCCTTCAGGAAACAGGCTATGTTGAGAACCTGAGAGGTTGAGGTTCCTGAGAACTCTGGGCAGGCCACAGTGAAGAATGGATTAAGTTCTTGTAAGCCAACGTTGGCATCCATCCCCATCCTGAAGGACCCCCAGGCCTTGTGCCGAAACTGCCTTTGGAGGAGATTGTAGAATTTGCCCCTGACTTCTTCTTGAGTGCTCTTAGCTAACCACTTTCCACCCTGAGCTATAATCTTGTTATCTGTGAATCCTGATAACTCCCCTAGAGTTGGGGAGACTGTTTGCATCCTTTCCTGTCACTCCCCCCACAGTATCACCTGGTCCCTGACTAGGACCCCCTCATATTTGCCCACAGTGTGTCGGACGATGGAGACTCACACACAGGGTAGTCCTTTTGCGTGCATGGACCTCACTTACATCAGCTTCCTGCTCCAAGAATTTGGGTTTCCAGAGAACAAAGTACTGAAGGTGAGTCCTAGATATGTAACAGGGAAGCCCTGTTCCATGTGATGTTACAATTCCTGTGTCCCCCTTCCCCGCTATCCTCCTCAGTCGGGGAAGCTCCTGGGAAGCACTGCCTTATCTAGCAAACTGCTCCTCTCATCCCTGCCCTTCCACCACTCCTTTCCCAGAAGACCCTGACAAGCAGTCCATTGGCAGGTGAAATGACCTGGCTCTTGCCCCCCTCTGTGATCCCCTGCTCGGGAGATGCCTGTGAAGTACTGTCCAGGCAAGTTGCAACCCCCCCGACTTATTCTCCACTGCAACTATGTCCTGGCTGACCTCCCTTTGTTTCTTCAAGCTAACTCGGAAGATTGATGACGTCGAGACCAGCTGGGCTCTGGGAGCTATTTTTCATTACATCGACTCCCTGAACAAACCCAAGGATCCCACCAGCAAATAGCATCCAGCTCCTAGCTGTGAGCAGCCTCACCCTCCGTGTAAGCCCTCACGCAAATGGCTGCCATCTTCAACAGGGCCAGACACCTTTGTGAACTCTGTCCCCAGCCTACAGCAGGCTCAATCCTTAATCACTGCAATTTTGTCCTAGGCATGTTGGAGGAGGGGCCATGATGGTGAGGGCTGAAACCCAGTGTATCTCCCTCCAAGACCTGGACTCTATAGAGGACAGAGGGCCTATTAGAAGGTACCAGCCCCAGCGCCTTGCTTTGATATACTGCCTTTACATGGCCATTGGCCATAGTTAGAAGCCTGTGTGAGGCAAGTGAGCGACAACCCCTAGCCTTTTGAGGTGATAGACAGCCACATTCTGCCCTCTGTTCCCCAGGGGCAGACCCCTACCTTGGGGAATTTGATGAAAAGTGGTGAGCTCTTGAATTTACACCTGGTAACCTCTTCCTGGGGTGTTGATGAGGTAAATGAACCTGTGGGGTGAACTGAGTAGCTGCCACTCTGAATTAAGGACCTGAGAGTCCCTCCTCGCCTCCACTTATGTGGGAGTCACCTCTCCTGTAAGGCAATGCTGAGCCCATGCTGAGAGACCTCTATGAGTTAGTGCTATTGCTCCCTCCTAGACCTCTATGCTCGGGTGCTTCTGAGTCCGGATCACTGGCCACTCTGAACCACATGTGCAGCCAGGCAGGGAGAATCAGAAGCCCTGGGGCTCAGGCCTCTCAGTGCAGAGCCTGGCCCAGACTCTCACTGCCTGGGCCTTGAAGCACTGTCTCTCCTCTGTACTTGCCCACCCTCTGTACTCCCTTGGCCTGCTATAGGGAGACTTCACCCTTCCCTTGTTCTTAACTGTGACTGGGATCCTTACTGCCGTGACTGTACCACTTACACAGTGAATATGTAATGTGGAATAAACTGGACATTGTGTCATTCACCTGAAATAAAAGGTTTACAACACTTTATCCTCCTGAAAATCCTCTTGCCATGATAACCGGTTTGGTCAGTACACAGCACTGCCAGGAATATACTAACATCAAGCCCATCTGTCCTAGAACTGGCCAAGTGGGTTAGAGTATGTCTAAGTACTGTGAGGATACCTCATGAGGAAAAAAATAAAAGGGCATGCGTGAAGCCAGGTCAAGCAGCCCTGCTGGTATCTGGGTAAAGATGGAATGGCCTCTAGACCACAGGCTGTGGATCTGTACTCTAACAAGGGCCCCAGGTTAAATAGAGATGCCCACAGACCTCACACAGAACCCCATTCCTACAGGGCACAGGGACCCTCAACAGGTAGCTGGGGTGAGGCTTTCTGAATAGTTCATCTCCTGCATCTTAGTTTTCTCCAGCAAGAAAAGCCTGAGGGATCTGCAACAGTACGAAGAGGACATGTGCTTGGATGGAGCTGCAGGCCTCTATTGCTTTGTGCAGCACCACAGTGTAGCCCAGGACCTTTACCTGGGGGCACACTGCCTGTCCCTTTGTCTCTGGAGATGCTGTGGGGGCTGGTGACTAGGACAAGGGCTCTGTAGGTAAACAGTAAGAAAGTGCTGTGGCGTCCCACCTCCTTCACTTTGCCTTGAGTAGAAAAGGAGAAGAATGTCAAGGAGACCTCGTAGAAAAAGAATGTTTGGCAACTGATTGTGGTAGCAGTTGTGCACATCTACTTGACGTGATTGAAATGTGGAATGATTCATGTTTTAAATCCCAACTAATAATAAAAAAATAATAATACAAATGGAAAATCTCTCTGGTATGTGAGTATCTCTGTGCCTGCAGGATAGTGTATAAAAGGGGCTTTCCACCCTAGTTTATTTGCTGCCACCTAAACTTCAGAAAGCTGGAGAAGACTCCAGAGAACTGACAAATGAAATCAGAAGCCAACCCTCTTTGCTAGGTAGCAGATGTCTTCCCTGTGCATACGGACTCACGCTTGCCTTAGCAGGTCTCCACCCAGCCCCTTCTTCCATAGTTTCCAGCAGATCAAATATTTTTAGAAATCCGGAGGCAAGGAAATTTAAAAATGCATGAACGTAAAAGGGAACATTGATTTGATCCATTTAAAAGTAGTGATCTCACATCTGAAAAACAAAGTGTAAATAATTGGAAATTGCCCAGGAGATCACCAAGTAAGATCTAGAATATTTTCAGTCCCAGCAAAATATGCAAGTCATTTCACTGTGTTCTAATACAAGTGAACTCTCATCTTTTAAAAAATAGCTATATGTGCACATTGTGGGGCCTTGTGGAAAGTGAAGCCTGGGGATATGAGGACTGTTCACCCAAAACCCATGGGCATCTTCACTGAGAAGGTCCTTTGTTTCACTTCCTGACAAGTACATGCACTAGCCCCCTGTCAGTGCAAAGAACTGCTTTCAGCCCACAGTGGCCCAACATGTCCACATATTTAAAGGATAGAATTTTAATCAGCCCTTATCCAAAGTGTTCAGTTCATATCCATTCACCTTTGTTATCCCGACTGCAACACTGCAAGTTGTGGGTGTTTCACATTTCAACGGATGTTGCCAGATTTCCCTTGGTTGAGGCTCTAGTAAGACTCAGTGACCCTTACCCACACAACCATGAGCAGAAGTTTTTTATCTTAGTCATCTGGCTTGTAAATAATTTTTTTTAACATTGTTAGTTTTAATGTGCACTGACCTAATTCTTGTTCTGATTTTCGTGGCATTTTTTCTATAAGATTGTAGGCATATTCCCACTAATTTCAGTAGATTATTATATAGAAAACAGCCCTGGTAGCACAGTGGTGAAAGCATTCCATTACTAACCAAACTCATCAACCACTCCATGGGAGAACAAGGTAGTGAACTGCCTCTAAACATCACAGCCTTAGAAAGTCTGGGTCTGGACTGGACTCAGTGGCAACAAATTTAGCTTGGTAGCGCAATGGGCTAAGCATTTGGGCTGTTAGCTGGAAGGTGTGTAGTTTAAGCTCACCAGTCTTTGTGCAAGAGAAAGATGAGGTAATCTGTTTCCAAAAAGATTATGACCTCAAAAACTCTGTAGCAAGGATTGTATTGACAGCCATGGATTATAGTGAAATGGGCTAATTCCAAAAACAAAATTCCAGGAGCTTATGGAGTCTAACAATGTCAATAACATGAACTATTAAAAATTAAGCAACTTGGAATGCTATTAATAGGTAAGCAAATTTAGCAAGTAATTTAAAAACTTCAGCAGCACACCATTTACCTCTAATTAATTAGTTCTTTTTCCCCCTAACCCTATAATTAGTTCTTTATATATAATGTTTTAAGTCCTTTACATGTAAAGTTACCAGGAACTTTGAACAAAATTTCTAGTGAGTTGACATTTATATAATTGATAAACTGTAAAAAGACAGTGGATCTTAGTTATAAAACCTAAAGTTTTGAAACAGGATATGTTCATCAACCTTGAAAACTAAATGCATCCATCAATTTTGAAAATGGCATATGTTCATTAGTTTTGAAAACACTTTATTAATTTCTATTGCTTCCTTGGTTTTAAGTAAAAGTTTATAAATAGGCTGAACCCCAGTGGCATAGTGGTTGAGTGCAGGACTGCGGCCCACAGGGTTGATGATTCAAGTCCAGCAGCAGCTCTCCAGAAGCAAGGCTGGGCTCCTACTCCCACCAGGGCAGTGATGCCACAAAAAAAAAAGTTCATAAATAAAGAAACTGCTTTCAGTGAGCCTTGCTACCTCCTAATTTTAAAGTTAATTTATAGCACAGCTGAAAGAGGATTGTTACAGTGCACAGATTTTTAACAGCAGTTAACAAGGTGACCTTTTAATGTCATGATTTGGAGACTTCTCTGTGTTTTTATAAAGAAAATTTGTAATTTTCTGACCAAGAAATACAATTTTCCCAGATAAAAACACTAAGGAAAGCTACTCTGTTGTGGTGTGCAATTTCTAGGTAGTAAATTAAAACAAACTGTTTAGAGGCTATAGAATGTGAAGACTGTTTGAAGCAATTTGAGCTGTTCATCCTAAAATGAGAGGCTGTAGATTATGGATATAAAAATGATCTTCAACCAGGTTTCAAAAGATCCAAAACAAACAATTATACTGATGTGAACCAGGGAGTCAGAGTGGAGATCCAGACCCCATCTGTAGACAAGTGGACATCCTTCACAGAAGGGCTACCAAGTAGGCACAATGCGACCAGGGTACAGTATTGCACCTACAAAACACACACCATGCCTCTAGTTCCCGAATGCTTCTGAACCCCTTTTGCCATGACCCAATTATACTTGGAAAATCCAGCCATACTGTATTATGTACATTGGTACAGATAGGAGCGCTCAACACATGTAATCCAAGACAGATAAACTCTCAGGAACAGATGCGGGAGTGAGGAGTGATACCATGAGAGTAGGGAGGGGGCATCAAGGAGGACTTGATCACAAGTTGGATATAACACACACACACACTCACACCCAGGGGAACAAATAATAGAAATGTGGGTGAAGGGAGACAACAGATGATGGAAGATACAAAATGATAACAATAATACATAACTGATGAAGGATTCACAAGGATAGGGGACAGAGGAGGGGAGAAGGAGCTGATACCAGGGGCTTAAGTAGAAAATGTTTTGGAAATGATGGCAGCATAATGTACAAGTTTGCTTAATACAATTGAATTATGGATTGTTATAAGATCTTTAAGAGCCCTAGAATGCTGGTCAAACATTGTATTTTTTTCAACTGTACACCAGAGGTAAGTAGGCCATGAATCATAAGAAAGCCATTTTTAGATTTTAATTGTCTAGTAATTATATACTTGAGTATAAGCCAACCCGAATGTTAGCCAAGGCACCTAATTTTACCACAAAAACTGCATTAAAATGTGCTGGAAAAACGGCTTCATAAAAGAAATGCAGATTAAAACAACAATGAGATACGACCTAACACCCTCAAAGATAGCCCAATTCAAAAAATCAGGAAGCAACAAGTGTTGAAGGTGGCTGTGATGAGATAAGAATTCTCTTCCACTGCTGGTGCACCTGTAAGTATGTAGAGCCACTATGGAAATCGATTTGGTGATTTCTAAAACAGATGGTAATTGAGCTACCATACGACCCAGCAATCCCCCGACTGGGCATATACCCAGAAGAGGCAATAAACAAACCACAGCCTGACATCTGTGCTCTAATGTTCATCGCAGCACTCTTCACAATTGCACAGAGTTGGAAACAACCCAAATTTCCATCAACAGACAAAGGGATTAAAAAACACCAGTACATGTATACAATGGAGTACTACACATCGCTAAAAAGCAGTGATGAACATAAGAAGCACATTGATCACCGCACGGTAAAAACTGGAGGAAATTCTGCTAAGCAGAGTAAGCCAAGCACAAAAGGACAAATACAACATGAGTCTGCTGAGGTAAGTTTGAAAAGAAAATGCAAAAGGGGCATAGGGAAAAAAGCTATACAAACATTCATGGGGTGAGGTTCAGGTAGTATGGCAGAGACCAGATAAAATCCAGAGATAAATATGGTTGCCAACTACAAAGGAGGGGATAAAGAGAAAAGGAAAAAAATAAGTGGTTAGTGGGGGAACAGAGCACTAATTCACCTAAGGAGAAGGTATTGTTTATATCTCCCCAGGAAAGGGGCCAGACTTCAACCAGGTATTCCAAGATGTGAATGCAACATACCAGCATGAAGCTGGGAACCAATAAAGCGGTCTGAGGAGTTGGTCCCAATTCCAACTCCTGGACAGCCACCCCTCCCCACATTAGGATTTACTTAAGAGGACAGCATTGAAGCTACAGCTCAGGAAGTGGCACATGTCTGGTCAGATCACACGTGAATAAACGAAGTGGGAGGAAGAGAGAGTGAAGCACATCCTGGTCCACCAAGTCTTGAGAATGATAACCCTGCTCAAAGCAGTCAATGCACACAGAGGACCATATGGCCATTCCCACTATGAGACACATCTCTCACTGACCCACAGCCCTACAGAGGACAATACTAGAGACATAGCATGGGAATTGTGCCGAATCTGACTCCACCACACCAAGGCAAAACATTTAAGGGCATGCAATAGAACAGCAAGGAGAGCAGAGCAAAGGAGTCCTGAGAACAGACTGTAGGGCCAGGGCATGGCACCCCATCATACTCAACTGGAAAACACTCCTAAAGGTCAACAAACAGACCTTCAACTATTTACAGTCTCTTCTGGTTTTGTCATTGTTTTTTTTGTTGTTGTTGTTGTTTTCTTTTCTTGCTTTGTTTTGCTCTGTCTTGTTTATGTGCATATTATTATCTCTGCAGATCTATCTGGATAGGATAGGCTGGAAAACAATCTGGAGGAGGAAAAAAAAAGGACCAACAGTTCCAGGGGGACATGGGAGAGAAAGGGGGAGGTGGGGAAAGGAAATAGTGTTAACAAACCCAGGGACAAGGGAACAAGTGATCCAAAATCGGTGGTGAGGAGGGTATAGGAAAGCTTGGTAGGGCTTGATCAAGGTCAATGTAACAGGAATTACTGAAAGCCAAATGAAGGCTGAGCATGATAGTAGGATAAGAGGAAAGTAAAGAGAAATACAGGAACGAACTTGAAGGCAAAGGGCATTTATAAAGGTCTAAATGCAGGCATGTGCATATATAAGTATATGACAGGGAAATAGATCTATGTGCATATAGTTATTAAGGTAGCAGATGGCTATTGGGCTGCCACTCAAGTACTTCCTCAATGCAAGAACACTTTATTAAACTGGCATTTCGTGATGCTCACCTTCCCAACGCGATCACTAAAGGAAAATGTGTGCAAAAGTAAGTGTGAAATAAAGCTGATGGTGCCCAGCTATCAAAAGATATAGCATCTGGGGTCTTAAAGACTTGAAGGTAAACAAGTGGTCATCTAGCTCAGAAACAACAAAACCCAAATGGAAGAAGCACACCAACCTGTGTGATCAGGAGGTGTCTAAGGAATCAGGTATCAGGCATCAAAGAATTAAAAATTATATCATTGTGAATGGGGGAGGGGTACGGATTGGATACCCAATGCCCATGTTTAGGTAATGGTACATCCCCTTATAGAAGGGTCGCAGGGAGGAGACAAGCCAGTCAGAGTGCAGTGTAGCAACTTTCCTTTAGTTCTTAAATGCTTCTTCCCCACCCCCCACCATGACTATCAAGATCCCAACTCTACCTTACAAATCCGATAGACCAGAGGATGTACATCAGTACTCAGGACAGATGAACCCCTCAGTACCACCGGAGAGCAGTGATGCCCCCCCCCCAAAAAAAAAACCTACACATCCCTAAGAAACAGTGATCAAATCGTGTCACACCTCATGACATGGAAGGATCTAGAAATCATTATGCTGAGTGAAGTTAGCCAATCACAAACGGACAAATATTGTATGAGTTCACTGCTCTAGGGGAAAACAGCAAGATAAAGACAAACTCAGGTCATCTGCCAAGAAACTCAGTAGAGAACCTGACTAGTGCCCGTGAACCATACACCATTCTCTCCATATATATACCTTGAAAATCACTTTACAGAGGAGTGCTCAATTCAGTTGGAATCAAATTTTCAAAATGGGCTTGAGGGAGATGTTTATTTTTAAATCTATCCATTTACCTATAAGCTTAATTAGGACTTGACTTTTTACTTGATTTTTCAAACTAATATATATACTCAATTTAAAATGTGTGTCAGATTCAATTAGTAAAACATAGCATTTGTCATGGCAAACCCACATAAAAGAATTGTTCCATGTTCTACTAACTAGCAGTAAGATTACAGTCGTTTAAAAGAGTTCAGTAAAGTGAACCTAAAGATCTCTTGCTACACATCATCCAACAGCAGTTGTAAGAGTGCACTGCCTGGGAGCTGCCAGAGGTTCAGGATGAAAAGGGAGTTGTGTGACCAGAAAAAGGAAATACTGCATCGTTTCAAATCAGGAAATGATTGTACCTCCTCATAATTCTTATTCAATCTGTAGGCTGGGCAGATAATGAGAAGTTGGATTGTATGAAGAAGAATATGGCACCAGAATTGAAGGAAGATTTATTTACACCCTGCCTTTATGACATAACCTAGCTTGCTAAACCTGAGGACCTGCAGTACTTGCTGATGAAGAGCAAGGCTTGCAGCCTTCACTACGGATTACAACTCAACGTAAAGAAGACAAAAATCTTCACAAGTGGACCAGTAGGTAACATCATGACAAATGGAGAAAAGGTTTGAAGTTGCTAGGGATTTTATCTTGCTTAGATTCATAATCAATGCTTATGGAAGATGTGTTACATTGGACAAATAGGCTGCAGGGATTTTATTTTGAGTATGTTACCGAGATGTGCCTGTCCCAAGTCATGGTAGTCTTCAATTGCTTCATATCTATGTGAAAGTTGAACACTGAATAAGGAAGAATAAAGACTAATCAATGCATTTGAATCGAATTATATTGCTATTGAATAATATTGGCAGAACTATGGACTGTTAGAAAGACAAACTAATCGAGGAAGAAATGAGGCCAGAATGTTCCTTTGAGGCAAAAATTTCAAGCTTTGTCTCACACACTTTGGACATGTTCTCAGGAGCACCCCGTCCCTGGAAAGCCGCACTGTGGTTGGTACAGTAGAAGTCAAATGGAAGAGCAGACCCTCCGTGAGCTGGATTGATTCGGTGGCTGAAGCAATGGGTTCAGGCACAGGAACAGGTCTGACGATGGCACAGGACTGGTCAGCGTTTTCTATTTTGCATAGGGTTAATGTATGTCATAACAAACTCGCTAGAACCTAAGGGCAACAAAAGTCCTATATTATATGACTAGAATATTACAATGATCAGTTCAAGTAAATGTTAATTATCAGATTAAATGCATTTAACCAAGAGAAGTGAAGTTGAGAAAAGATTGTGAATAAATCACTCCAATTATTTGAAATGGTATAATTGAGAAACAATGACAGAAGATCTAGTACCTTGAGTTTAATGTTATCTCTGAAACTTGTAAGCTCATAAAATTTATATTTTAAGATCTTTCATTTTGGGCTGAGCCCCGGTGGCGTAGTGGTTGTGCACGGGACTGTGGCCCACTGGGATAGAGGTTCAATTCCAGCTCCACAGAGCAAATGCTGGGCCTCCTACTCCCACCACCTGAGGACAGTAATGCTCCCCCCAAAAAAAAAAAACCCCAAAAAGATCTTTCATTTTGACTTTGACTTGACTTAATCTTAGCTTTGTATCAGTTTATAAACTCTCCACTTGTCATATATATGTGCATATCTTTATCATGTCAAGTTTTGTCTCTTCCAGATAAGTTTTGGTGTTGTGGACCCTAAAAGACATTTAACAAATTTTTTCTATGAAATAAGGCTTATTTTGGACTTATAAAAAGGACTAATATCCTGAATTTATAGTCCATCAAAGAGAATCAAGATTTGTAGCATTTGGATGGGTGATTGCGCTTGTGAAGTACAACTAATCTAAAACTAAAAATTAATCACTAAATAGATTAAATGTTGTTTTGAGTTCTTTATGTGAGAATAGTGTGAGCATTTTAGGAATGGCCTCTGTATGCAAATAACTATGTTTAAAAGAGTTTATAATAATTAAATCTAGTCAAGTCTGGATTAAAAGCTATCATCTCCAGAATACTGCATAAATTTATCCAATAATAGGTTATTTTCTCTTTAAAATATCAGCAAATAGCCTAGGAACTTAGTGACTTAAGATGTAGGCTTCTAAAAATACGTGCTTTAAGACCACTGTCAGCTCCAATGGAAAAAAAAATAAGGCTTCTGTCCTCCCTGAGCAAGATCCACAGTACAGGAACCAAGAAAGGCGAGCCAAGGCAGATGGGGTAGAAACTCAGAATTCCATGCAAACTCGCCTTAATGAAAAGATGAAACACATTCAGATTAAGCTAGTGGATTTTTCTAAATTGACAGAAGTCACTCAAGAAAAAGAAGAAAGTCCTGCATTTTTAGGAGTGAGCTTAGTGACCTCACTCCAGGAATTAAGTCATCAACCTAAATCTAGAATCAGCTGAGGACAAAATTGTCTTACACCCATACTTCATTAACTAATCAACCTTCAATGAGACCATTAACTGACTATAATTAGTTCCTTGCATTAACTTTCTCAGTGTACAACAACCAAAACTTGAAAGAAGGAAAGAGAGGACACCCAAAAGCCAAAATTCTTAGAACAGATATTGTGGCCGATTTAGGTCCCGGGCCCTGAAGCAGTCTTAGAAGTCCATATGACTTTGACCCAGAGGTACTTGCTTCACCTGTAGGAAGCCAGACCATGTTCACTGTAACATGGCGTGGGGACTGGAAGGACACCTCCTTCCATGTGTTTCCGTATGAGACCCAGGAACAGCTAGCCCACAAATGCTCTAAGTGAATCATGGTAATGACCAAATCCGTAGACTGACAGAAACCTGCTTGCCAAGTTCTCTCCAGCAACATCAATCTCAAGGAGCCCTGGGTATGTCCATATGCTGCTAAACACTGGAACTATTTATTCCATATTAATTCTTCTAGTGGTCTCAACCTCCTCCTACCGCCAAGTGGTTAGCATCTTTCAGTCTCCATCACAAATATTTCTGACCTCTTCTTTGTCTTGAAACAAATGCCTAGCTGTTCCTGAGACTCCCACCTCCATTTTAAAGAGAAATGTTTAGTTAAGATTAAAAGCACAAGTAACCTTCATGCCTGAACCCACTAGGTTGTTCCTGGGAATAACAAGTTACTGCAAGATTTATCTCCCAAACTTTGAGAGCATCACAAAACCTTTATAAAGTTCTTAAGGAAGAGAAAAGAAGTAGAGTGAGATAGCTGGAAAAGAAAAAAAAAAAAGGAAAAAGCTTTTAAGGCACTCAAATAAGTCTTAATTAAGGCTCCGGACTTAGAACTCCCTGTCCTAGAAAGAAGAAAACAAAAACTTATTCCAATAGGTGTCAGAAAAGGACCAATATGGCATAAGAGTTCTGCTTCAATTTGAGGGGATGAGAACCATGACCAGTAGCATATCTGCAAAAAAATCTGACTACTACCTTTGCTCAAGTCAATAACAAGGTATACGCTTTCTGTTGTTCAGCCTTCTATTAGTCATGTTTGTCTTTTCCAGATTGTAGCAGTTCCAAATGAAAATGATAGTGGTTATATCTTTTGATAGCTGGGCACCACAAGCGTTCTTCATTTGCTTATGCACACATTTTTCTTCAGCGATCATATCAGGAGGGTGAGCACGCAATGATATGATTTTTGTTGTTTCATGCCTGATAACTGATTTCATTAACACTTCGTGATCACACAGGCTGGTGTGCTTCTTCCATGTGAGCTTGGTTGCTTCTGAGCTAAATGGCCATGTGTTTACTTTCAAGTGTTTTAAGACCCCAGATGCTATATCTTTGATAGCCGGGCATAATCAGCTTTCTCCATCACTTTTGCTTATGCACACATTTGTCTTCAGCGATTATGTCAGAAGGTGAACATTATGGGATGCCAATTTGATAGAACAAAGTGTTCAAGAGGAAATACTCGAGTGGAGCTCCAATACCCATCTGCTGCCTTAATACTAATCCTATAAGTGTATGCACATAGATCTATTTCCCCATTATCATATATAAATATATTTACCTAAGTTCATGCCTGTATTTAGACCTTTATAAATGCTCTTTGCCTCCCAGTTCTTTCCTCTGTTCCCTTTTACTTTCTTCTTGTCCCATTATCATGCTCAGCCTTCCTTGGAGTTTCGGTAATTTCTCTCTGTTACATTACTCTTGATCACTCCCTATCAGGCCTCTCACCCTCACCTTGCCACTGATTTTGGATCACTTGTTTTTCCCATATCCCTGGGTTGGTCAGCACCACCTCCTTTCCCCCACTTCCCCATCTCCCATGTCCCCCCAGAACCATCAGTCCCATTGTTTTCTCCTGTTCATCCAGCCTGTCTTATCTAGATAGACTTGCAGAGATAATGATATGTACAAAAGAAAAGAAACAAGACATTGCAAGATGAAGTGACAAATGAAAAGACATGGTGAAGAAAGTTGAAGGTGCCCAGCCATCAAAGGATATATCAAGTGTCTTGAAAG
>PVJH01027415.1:0-28668 GCA_004026705.1 Nesogale talazaci | reverse complement strand
GTGTAGCTCTGGGGGTACCTGCAGGCGGCTCTGAAGTAAAATGGAAAAATACCCCAAAGAAAAGTATTGACATCATGGTGATTTCATTTGCTTGTAAAAATGTACTGATGGCTCTCAGTATTTAATTTATTCTGGGGGACACGATTGGCTCTTCCATTTCAAAAGTTTGTCCACCCCCGGGCTCGTCTCCCGCTGTATCTTTCCCTACCCTCCTCACTTTGGGGAACTCCAGAGTCAGTTCTCTTGGGTCGCTCACTTGCTTTTATCTGCACCATTTGGATTTCCCTGCCATCCCTTTTAGGAAGTTGATATTCCTTCTTTTACATGAAAGAATGAGGAAAAAGAACTGTCTGGAATATGTATCACTTACAATGAATGTTAAATTGTGTGTAAAGCCTCACACATCTTTGTCCTCAGGCTTTACGGGGGAGGGGGCCCAGACTTTCATTAGCTCCTTGAAGACCCTGAAATCCAAGGACAGGCACTTCGTTCAGCGCCTCTTTGCTCCCAAGTGCTTGGCATGCTATGGGATGTATTTGTTCTGTATATGTTTATCGACTCATAGAATGAAGAGTGCTTCAAGAGTTGAACCTTTGTTATCTGGAAGACTCACGTTTCCAAAACGGTTTACCTCTTGCTAGTTGTTATAGAATAACCCTTACCTGATTAACAACCAGCTATCGAGCAGCCATCACAGCCAGGTCATTTCATCACACGCAAGGCAGACCGAGACAAGCCAATTACTACTACCCCTGCAGTTGTCCAGGGAGGAAAGACAACAAGCAAGTGCCCTAATGAAGAATCGGTGACCGTGGAATTACATGCCTAGCGTGCTCTTGGAGATGCGGGAGGTCCAGGAAAGCGTGTCTGAGCGAATGTACCCATGCCAAGACCCGCGGAACAAAGTGGAGTTAGCCGGGTGAAGAGGAAGGACGAACAAGGGTGCCGGGGCCAGTGGGGCAGTCTGTACCAACGTATGAGGTGAGGGAATCGCATGGGGAGGACAAAGCACGGAAGGGAGGCATTTTCTTCCCTTGGTTGTCATTGTTAAAAATCACCAGTACCCAGATAGATGTCTGTCACACATGGATGCAATCTGGTCTTGAATCTTGCATCCCAACTCTAAGGTTTCCAAAGGCCAGCGCTTTCTCTCTAGATCTGTGCAAAATCCTAGAAGGATATTTCTCCCATGTATGCTATTCCTGACACTGTGCCCCAGTGACGTGGAGGTAGATATACACGGCGACGCCGCTTCAGTGGTGTCACCTCCCGAAGAACCTGTTGTGCAGAATATTCACTCACGCCCCCACTCACTGCCATACAGAGTGACAGTCTGGAGAACTCCCTGGGCCGGTTCTACTGTGTCCCACAGCATTAGGCCCCGTGAGCCCAGAGCCTTAGGCAGCCACATTGACTTCACTGAAAGAGAAATTGGGGGACCACACTGGCAACTTTAACAGGCACAGGAAGCATCACACGGGTCCCTGGGTGGCCACCTTTATGCGTGGCTTCTAACAGAAAGACCCACCTAGTCGCACCATGAAGCTCCCTCTGCAGAAAGCACAGCCACCAGGAGTCTGTGCCAACTCGATGGTCACAGGTTTGCTTTGGGTTTGGGCGGGATTTACTTTTTCTCAAATACCCATTCGTTGTGGATTTATCAGGGTCCCTTAGCTGCTCCCAGACTTTACCAGCCGCCTCAGCTCTTTCTTCCTCTCTCATGCTCCCTCCTGGATTTCCCATGAGCCCACCCATCTCCCTACACTAGACAGAGCAGCACAGAGTCCCTGCTTCCTGCTGCTTAACATACATCCTCACCTCTGTCAAGGTCCTTGGGAGAGCAGGGCACCTTCGGTGGATAGAATCTCCCTCGTTGAAGGTTGTGGCTATAAATAGCCTCTTTGTGTGGCCATGGGGGTTGGGGTCCAATTTCCTGATTGTTATCACTGAGGGTCATAAATGCTTCTCTGACCAAGACCTTAGGGAAAGAAGCGTTGCTGGATGAAACCTATTAAAGATAGGAAAGAGCATGAATTACGGTGTATGGCCGACCTACATGGAAAGCTCTTCCTGCTGTATGGCCGCAGGGAATCTGCTGCAATTCATGGAGCCCATGAACCCATGAGCCCAGAGACCAGACTGACCTTTCTCTGGAGCAGATCCACCCAAGGTGCCAATGGGATAGGTAGTCTGTCTTCACCTCTGCCCTTCCCATTTCCTGGAAGGATTAGGGCACTGATTATTCCTCCGGTGGGGGGGAACCAGGAAACAAAGTCGCACACAGGGATAGTGACCGAGATTCTAGAAGCCCTCCAAGAAGTCCCGGGATTCTCACTTGCGTAGCGTTTCTCTGAAAGAGGAGCATTGCAAACCTCAGCCTCTCCCAGGTCCTCCCTCTCTCACCCTCCCTCCCTGAGGCTTCCTGGGATGAAGGCTCTGTGAGCACAGGACAGTGGGCAGGCTAGGCAAGTCCTTCTGGATAAAGAAAACTGCTGAAGCCAGTTTGGGCAGGAAGCAGAATTGTCACAAGGTTCATGGAGTGTTTCATAGTGGAGAGGGGCTACAATTAGGGCCTAGAAGGTTTATCAGACTAATTTTTCCTCTCTCTTTCCTCAGTCCACCTTTATCCCCTTGGCTTCTCCTGGCTTCCTCTGCCTCCGTGGCCACGTCGAGGAGGCAAAGGTTGGCTTTTCAAGAGCCTTCAAGTTTTAGAGATAGATTCATTTTCTTTCTTCCTTCACCTGGTTTTTAAATTCCTCTGCAAGGGGTTCTTAAGGGGTTCTTTGAAGTAACCAGCCAGTAACCTCCACCCTGTGATGGGGGTGAGGGTAAGGATGAGGTACAGTCTCCAGACAATTGGGAATGGCTGTAGAGGGGGGAATTAACTTCCTAATATGCCAGTACCAGGGACCAATACCCATCAAGCATTTACTTCTCTTACTATGTCTTTTGCCTCTTTGAGGACCTTCCAACTCCGAGACCCCCATTGGCTCCACCCCCCGCCTGTGGTGTTAATACCACACATGCTTCTAAGTGGTGACCAGGCAGGTGGCAGCAGAGGTGGTGGGCCGGGAGCCTGGCGAGGAGTCAGCTGGATGAGGAATAGTCTCAGCAAATCATGGTGTTAAAGACAGGTTGCCTTAATCTTTCTGTGGCTTCCATCAGATATGGGGGCTTCAACCACTGCGGAGTGAGCTTCAGAAAGTTTCCTTCATGCGGGAGCTCACTCAGCTTTTTATGTCGTCTTCCTGTGGTCTCTGAGCGCTGGGCTGATTCTCCAAGGGAAGGCAGTCAGCCCCTGGACAATCCCAGACAGCTGGTGGCCAGTCTGGGCCACCTGTACTCCAAGGAGATTGCTTCCGACCTCCTCAAGGGTAGAAGTAGTCTCGGCACCTCTGCAGTTCCTTTGGCCAGGGTGGTTGGAGCAGCCAGGGGCTCTGCTTTAGCTGGGCAGTGGCACTTAGCTGGGGCTAAGTGTGTTCTGGAAAATGGGAGTGTCTGAGTGTGTTCTTAGACTGAGAGCTCCTCTTCTTATGGACATGACTTTCCTCTGGACTCCCAGAACTCAGTAGGTTCTATTAGACAGCTGCCCAACCAAAAAGGGTGTGTTTAAAACATTTCATTTACATCTGGCGGATGCTTTAAAAGCCACTTACTTCGGCCACTTCTGACCTGGATTTTACCTGTGTGCCATTGAGGGAGTTGAATTGACTCTCCTTCCCACCTCAAGGTGTTTAAAAACGGAATGCTTTTTAATAGGATTTTGCATGCTGAGATTGCGGCTGAATGTCAGGACACAGATAGGGGTCTGTGTGCAACAAGAGGGCTAATGGGCAGCCTCTCCTTCCTGGCCTCTCACAAAGTAGCCCTGGCAGCCTCTTCCTGCCTATAAAATCTTGGGATTGCCTCATTGGCATGTCGGCTCACGGGGTGAGAAAAAGCCAGCTGATTTTATGATCCATAAAGGCAAGCTCCAAACCTGGTCTGAGATTCATTAGCTCCCTACCCTGCCTCCCATAATTACAAATAGCCCTGTGTTGTTTGTCTTCTGACTAGACGGGCGGACAGGCAGGGGCCGACTGCAGGAGCTCTCGCCTCTGAAGTCCCGATTCATGGGAAATGAGAACTTAAAGCAAACTTTTAATTTATGGCTGGAGATGGTTCCTTTCTCCTGACTGTAGGCATTGGACATTTGAACCCTTAGAGGCAGCCTGGCTTTTCCTTCAGTGGATAATCAGATTCTTGGATACAGCCCACTCATCAAAGATGCTATGGGCCCTTGTTTGTTGTTTCCTCCCCTTGCGTTGGTCAGCACAGCTCTGCATTGTGGGTGGACTTTTCAGAGGAGGCACGCCCCTCACTGCATCTCCCTGACCTGATCCCACCTTCCACAGACCACCCCCACTCCTCCGTCACCTCCCCCTCCTTGTCGGCTGGGAGCACTCAGGGCTCAGCCACTGCCTGCAGTGCCCCCAGATGAACCACTCCAGATGCTCCCGGGGCCCGGCAGCCTCTGTGCAGACAGTTCCGCTGCTGTGGAGGTGGTCAGGGCCCCACTAAAGCTGTCGAGAGCTGGCGGCAAGATTGAGGCAGCCCTGAAAGTCTGTGTGGCGTCTGGAGAAAGGCTGACGTGCAAGGTGGCCAGATGTCCGAGGTCTCTGAGTGGAGCTGTAGATTTGAATGCAATTAGAGGAGCAATTCTTCCAAATGGCCCCCACATGGCTCGCTCAGGCATTCCTGGGCCCAGCTTGGAGTGGTGGCTTCATGCCCATTGTTCAGTCATTCAGCACAAATCCACCAGACACATCATGTGCAAGGCGCTCTGCCTGCTGCTTCAGGGGACTGACGGGTGGATGAGGACTTCCTGGTCTTGTGTGGAAAGATGAGCTCTGTAAATGATTACAAGGGGTGAGACCGCAGGCTGTCTGGGAAGGGAGAGAATAGAGTACTTAGAGTTGGGGGACAGTGGGCCATGAGACCTGGGGGTGGTGGCAGTGGTGGTGGTTACATTTGCTTGTGACCTGGAAGGTTTGATTTGGACACAAGCTAGGAAGGCAAGGTCATTCCAGGTAGAGGAAACTGTTGGGCACAGGCACGGCCTCTGGGAAGTAAGTGGCATATACAGGGGGCAGATTTTTCTGGCTAGAGCACAGGAAGAATGAAGGGTGGAGAATAGGGTGGCCCCATTATGGAAATCTCAAGTGCCAGGCCCCTGGAAATTGGTTCTACAGGCCCTGGCAGAACCAGGGCGCTTGAGGTCTCTTGGGAGCATGCTTCCTTTGGAAGCCCTACCGGCCTCACTGCTATGACTTAACCCCCCAATCGAGTTATGATTCTTTCCCTAGAAACCTGCCAGTGTTGCTGACCTCCTATAATGGCACAGATGTTCACCCGACTAGGCCAGAAACCTGGCATCAGCTAGCAACTTCTCCTCACCACAGCCACTTCCACTTTGTTCAACTCCATCTTTTAAACCTGCAGTTTAAAGGCTCCACCCATTTCATGGTGCCTCTTCGGAAATTTCACTGATTTCCTCAGTGCCTTCAGGATCAACCCTCAGTCGTCAAGCTTGGTCTTCAAGTCACGAGAGCTTTGGCTTGTCGCTTCCAATTTCATCCTCCTTGTAGTCCTCTCCACCCACCTCTCCGCTTTCCTGATTCTGGTCTCCTAACAGGCCCTTGAAAGTGCTGTTATCTGCCTGGCATGTTCTTCTTACTCTCAGCCCTGTTCCTTGGACAACTCGTCTGCCTACCTCCAGCTACCTAGTTTTAATCTTTCGTTGAACCTTGAACTTGTCCTTCATTATCAATTGTAATTAGTAACTGACTTCTCCACTGAGCAGTGAGCATTGTCTGCTTCACTCGAGGTGCTTCAAGCCTAGCAGAAGGCCTGACACACAGGAGGTACTGAGCCCGCCGCCGCGGCTGGAGTCAGAGCTGAGGGACTGATAAGGCTAACAGAGCAGGCCAGGCCTGAGACTCGGGAATGAAGCTCTGTAAATCTCCTTGTCTTAATAAGTTTTACACTAGGGGTAGCAGGGTCCGCTGCACAAGACTCTTCAGAACATTGAAAAACAAGATGTCACTGTGAGGACCAAGGTGAGCCTGAACCAAGTCATGGTCTTGTCACTTGCCTCGTGTACCTGTGAAAGTTGATCGGTGAATGCAGAAGAATTTCTGCATTTGAATGGTGGTGCTGGGAAAGAATATTGACAGTACCTTGAGCTGCTCAAAGGACAGGTCGCTTCTGTCTTAGAAGAATTATGGCAAGAGTACTCCTGAAGGCCAAAGAGGCCAAGACTTCATCTTACCTACTTTGGGCATGTTGTCAGGGGAGACCAGTCCCTGGAGAAAGACATCGTGGTTGGTAAAGTAGAAGAGCAACAAAAACGAGGAAGGTCTTCAAGGAGATGGATGGACACAGTGGTTGCAAGAATGGGGGCATAGGAACAGTTATGGTGATGGACAGGACTGGGCAGTATTTCGTTCTGTCGTGCACAAAGATGCGATGGGTCGGAGCTGACTTGGTGGCACTTATCACCACCACCACCACCAACAACAACATGACCCCCAACGCCCTCTCTGAGGGGAAGGATAACAAGAAGTAGTGTAGTTACTGGATTTCATCTGAAGAAGATCACACACACACACACACACACACACACACACACAACCAACCAAACTCCAATGACAACAAAATAAAACAACGTCCATGCAAGAGATAACAGAACAGAAAAGAGAAAACAAAAGATGTGTTCAATTTTATTTATTTAATATGTTCAATTGAAAAACCTATTTGTCTGCCATAATCCACTTACCAGTGTACTATACCTGAGGACTTTCCTCACACAGTTTTTCCTGTACAGACCAAACACCTTTAAAGGTACCTTTTTCCTGGAGCCCTTCAGAAGAGAAAACATGTCTGAAGCGAGTCATTCCTCCTGCCAGACCTTCCCATCACTATCTGTAGTCATCATCAGATAGCACGGATGTAAAAACAGCCCAACACTGCACAGACATTTCTGGGATATGTCAAAAGTCTGGCATTGTTTCTAGAAATCTTACTGTGTCCAGAGACTTCAAGCTGCTTGTGATCAAAAATCAAGTTAATAAGATTGGAAAAGAATGTTATTACACCGTGAAGTGTTGAATGAAAGTACTATTATGATGAATGAAGGCTAATCTGAGCCTCTCTCATGCCTTGCTCCCTGCCTTAGAAAGGCCGGACATTACAGAGAGGGGGCCTTGGGCCTTATCTTGCACCTCAGTCTCCTCTGGGCCATTACATACCAATAGGTCAGGTTCTGGCACCTGCTGTTTACTACCGAGATGGTCTTGCATGAGTGATTTCATTTTCTGCGCCTCAGCTTTCTCATTAGTCAAAAGGGAATAGTAAAATCTCCTTTAGTCTTTTTTTTAATATAAATTTAGCAAAATTAAATAGATAAAACCACATTGTAGGAAGGAAATACTCAGGACCTGTATTCTCTTCCTTCCCTGTCCTATTGTTTATTTTATAATCCCTATCATGCCAGCCCCTCCAAGGGAGGAATAAGGGGATTTCTACTCCCATAAAGAGGTACAGTCGGGCTGAGCCCCGGTGGCATAGTGATTGTGTGCGGGACTGCGGCCCACTGGGACAGAGGTTCAATTCCAGCAGTGGGGCTGGGCCTCCTACTCCCACCGCCGGAGAGCAGTGATGCCAAAAAAAAAAAAAAAAAAAAGAGGTACAGTCTTGGAAAACCACAGGGACAGTTCTACACTGGCAAACGGGGCCACTGTGCGATAGGGACTCAATGACAGTGAATATTATGCATCCATGTTCATGGGGGATGCAAACAGTTTGTGTTTGACTGCTCACCTGGCGGTTATTGCTTTGAACCCACCCAGTGGTGTTGCAGAAGAAAGGCCTGGTGATCTGTTTCCATAGGGCATTCAGCCTGGTGAACCCCATGGAGCAGTTCTCTGTCACACAACTCAATGGCAATGACATCGTGGGGCTGTCCCCTTTGTAAGTAGTCGACATTGCTCAAAGTGTTGGGGAGAAGTCAGAGTCATGGTGCTTGTCCTGGCTAATGTGGACCTCAAATAGCACAGTGAATAAGCGCCTCTGGAGTTAGTTACACAGCCCAGGTTTTCAATGCCAGATGCGTGACCTTGGACAAGTTAATTCCCCTCTTGAATCTCAATTTTACTTCAGTGTAAACTGGGGCCAGTAATAGGCCTTCCCTATGGATGCCATTGTTCAAAGGTTAAGAGACATAATGTAAAAATAAACCAATCTTAATCTAGTGGCTGATATATAGCATAAGTATATGGTTAACTGTTCTTATTGTTTTCAAACTCAGACGGACCCACAGGGCTTGGAAGTCGGCTCAGAGGGGTTCGGGGCATAGCTAAGATTAGAGGTTCCTTTGCCCGATTTAGGAGGTCTCCATCCAAACATGGAACTACCAGAGTGGACTTTCTATAGTGTGCTGGACCTCTTTTGAATTTACCTCCCTCTTTCTGTAACCCAAGGCCGTTTAACGATTGCAGCTGGCGCTACTTAACTCATTACCGACAAACTCTACCTCCTCCTGAGGGGGCAGGGAAATGGAGGTGGGGACAGTCTTTATGTCATGGGGGTATGGAGAGCCGAGGACAGTCACATGCTCGTTCATGATCTGTCCAGTCTTCCTGTTTGTCCCAGTCTGATCTTACCCCTTGGTTCTTAGCTCTCTGCTTTGGCCCCATCTCACCCGACCCTGGCTGTGGGACCTCCCTACTTGTTTATAGCACCCCAACCTTGGTCTCTCTTTCTTAATACATACACTTTGGATTTTTTCAACAGTTTTACCAGAATATACCCCACATATACAATTGAATCATTAAGCCACATCAAGAAGAGTTGTACAATCATCACCATGATCAGTTTTAAAACATTTTCTTCATTTTTTGTGCTCCTCATTATTAGCTCCCCATTTGTCTTCAACCTCCCCTGCTGTCCCCCCAAGGAACCGTGAATCCAGTTACTGTCTCTCTAGGGCTACCTATCCTAGATTTCATAAACAGAAACCATCAAAACATGGGGGGGGGGGGAGGTGTTTGTGAGGGAGCATTAGGATTGACTGTGATGATGTAAATTCAACTCTTTTAGAAAGAGACTTAACTGTGGAAGTGTATTGTGAAAAAAGAAAGCACAGTTGACCAATGGTGACCATGAGTGAAGGAGGAGGAGATTCTTCTTAGGGGGCATTGAGTTTTTGTTAATGGTGGTGGAATAATTGGGGAAAGGATATGAGTAATGGTTGTACTACACAGAGTATAATCAGTGGCACTGAATTATACATGTAGAATTTGTTGAACTGAAGAAGGCTTTTTTTTGCATATGTTTTTACCACAATTAAAAGATTACTCTAATAACAATGAGTACAGAGAAGAAGAAAATGTTCTAAAATTGATTGTGGTACTGATTGTACAATCCTTGGTATGACCTACTGAATGATGTGATAGGTGGATGAAGTGCCAGTAGAGCATGTGCATGGGTGCAGAGAAGAGTGCGTGACCCACAGAATCCAGGACAGACGACCCCCTCAGGACCAATAAGGAGAATAGTGATACCAGAAGGGTAGGGAATAAGTGGGGAGAGAAGGGGGAGGTAGGGGGAACTGATCGCTTTGGTCAGGGTACAACAGCTCCCCCACTAAGAGGGGTGAACAATAGAAATGTGGGTGAAAAGAGACAGTGGAGAGTATAAAACATGAAAATTTATAAATTATCAAGGGCTCGTGAGGGTGGGCGAGGGAGGGAAAAAAGAGGAGGTGATATCAAGGGCTTCAGGTAGAAAATGTTTTGGAAATGATGATGGCGACATATGTACAAAGGTGCCTGATGCAGTTGATGTATGGATTGTTATAAGAGCTGGCGGAGCCCCCACTGAAATGATTTATTAAAGTTAAAAGTTAGAAGAACATCAAAACAAAGACTAACATCAATAACAAAGTAAAACATTGCAAAGAAAGCAGAAAATATTAAAGATTAGAACAAATTTGGCACTAAATCTCAGTCTAACTGTATCTTCAACAACCCACTTTGTTGCCTTCTGCACGACTCTAGCCAGACTGTGGCTCATGATCAGGGGGATTTCCCAGGGGCTTCATACCTTTTTGTGAGTGAAGGGGAGTCACCAGAGGCTTCTTAATCCATGGGTGGAACCTGCAACCGGGTGTTTGGCTTTCACGGTCATCCTTGTTGCCTTCTGGCAAACCTAGTGTTCCCAGTTTAAGCTCTGATACCATCCCCTCCTTTAGATTAGTCTCATTTTATTCACAATGTTGAGATCACATAGGCTGGGGTGTTCCGCCCATGTGTACTTAATTGATACCTCACTTCGATGGCCGCTTATTTGAAAACAAACCTTTAAGATCTCAGATGCTATTCTTTCCAGTAACTGGGCACCCTCTGGTTTCTTCGCCACACTCTGCTGTAGCCCCCACAGCTTCAGGGATCTCTTCATGAGGGCGAACATCAAGCAGGGTCAGGGCCTCAGACCTCCTTATTCTTAGATTAGGACTAGACCTAAGTGGCGGCCCAAACTCCATTCATGCAGCTATGGAGATTATATTAGAGACATCATTGTCACTCTGTGCTAGAGAACATAGCCAAGCATCCTCCCAGGAGAGTGGCTCTCAACCTTCCTAATGCCGCGACCCTTTAATTCAGTTCCTCATGTTGCGGTCACCCCCAACCATAAAATTATTTTTGTTGTTGCTTCATCACTTTGATGCTGCTACTGTGAGGAGGTAAGTTTGCTACTGTCGCTACGCACAGGTTGAGAACCGCTGATGTAGGACATAACTTTCACTGCCATCAGCCCATACCGACTCACGGTGACCCTCTGGAGCCGGTGGAGCAGTCCCTGTGAGTCCCTCAGCCTGCAGCTCTCCACAGGACACTACCCCTGCGGAACTGGCTGATGGTGTTGAAATGGCACACGGCATTTTCAGTCATGTCTTTTCACATTGGTTAGAGGTCTAAGGCCACATGTGGCTTCTGAACTCCTGAAAGGCGCCAAGGGCAAATTGAGATGATCGGTAAGAGGAGAAAAACAGACCAACAGACCAGGCTTCAAAACAGACCTAACACAAAATACATGTAAAATGGTCCATTTTAAATACTGTGTAATGTTTATATATCAAAAGGGAACTTTTTAGGTACCGTGAAGCCTGCAGAAGTTGGAGCCCCTGTAAGGCAGAAACCTGATAGAGAAGGGAAATTCCAGTATTTCCTTCTTAAATGAGCAATAGAAACGTGCTAAGAACACACTACGTCCAAGACAGAAACTTGAGAGACCCTAAAGAACAAGCAGGCCTGTTGCGTTCTGGCTCTCACAGATTTCATTGAATATTGAGTTATATAAAATAAATGGTTCAAATCAGTTACATCTGTTTCTTTCAACGCTCACGAGCATGGCTATTGGAAACCTAAAATTGAATATGTTGCTTGTGTTAGAGTTTGACGTTCAGTACACATTGGACAATGCTGGGTTCCAATATCTAGACCTTTCTTGACCAGGTTTCCACAAGAGAAGCCCAGTGCTCAAAGATATCCATCATACTTCACAAATCAACCTCTCCTGTACTTGTTTTGCAAAAGCCCAGAGGAAGGACGGAAGGAGAGGAATATGGTGGATAAAGAGCTGGAGAACTATGAAAGGGGACCTTCGGGATGCATTGTGTTGTTGTTCTCGTTGGGTGTCTTCGTCGGTTCCGACTCACAACAACCCTGTGCAATAGAAGGAAACACAGCCCGGGCCTGCCCCCTCCTCACAGCTCCTCACTGGGGAAGCCCCGTTGTCAGTCCATCTTGTTGAGGGCCTTCCTCTTTTCCCCTGCCCCACCACATGCCGTTCTCTGTGGACTGATCTTTCCTGACCACATGTCCAAAATGCACGGGGCAAAGTCTCACCATTCTGATTGTACTCCTTCCAAGACAGATTTGTTTGGTGGCGTTTTGTTTTGTTTTGTTTTTTTGACAGTCCAAGCATGGCACTTCAATAATCTTTGCCAGCACCGCAATTCAAACACACGACCCTCTCTTTGGTCTTCCTTCGTCAATGTCCAACTTTCACATGCGTGCGAGGGAGTTGAAAATTCCACGGCTTGGATTAGGGGTGCCTCAGTCCTTAAAAGTATCGCCTTTGCTTTTCGACACTTTCAGAAGGTCTTCTGCAGCAGACTTACCCGATGCAGTGTGTCTTTCGAACTCCTGACCACTGCTTCCACGAGCATTGACGGTGGAGCCAAGCAAGGCGAAGTCCTTGGTGACGTCAATCTTTTCTCCATTTATCTATGGGTCCAGTTGTGGGGGTTTCAATCTTGCTTACGTTGAGCTGTAATCCATGCTGAAGGCTACAGTCCTTGTTCAGAAAGAGCTTCAAGTCCTCACTTTCAGTACGCAAAGTCGTGTTATTTGGGTATCTCCAGTTGTTAATAAGTTTTCCTCTAATCCTAATGGTGCATTCTTCATATAAGTCACCTTCTCTAATTATTTGCTTAGAATATAAATGCAGGGAGAGCATACAACCCTGACACACACCTTTCCCGACTTTAAACCATGCAGTATTCCCTTGTTATGTTCATGCGGCTGCCTCTTGATCCATGTGCAATTCCAGATGAGCTCCAAGATGGGTTCTGGAATTCCCATTTTTCTCAGGGCTACCCATCGTTTGTTGTTGATCCACCCAGATGAGTGCCTTGGTGAAGTCAAAGGAATGCAACATCTTTCTGGTCTTTTAGCCAAAATCCATGTGGCATCAGCAATACTATCCCCTAGTCCATGCCCTCGGAATCCATCCTAAACCTCTGGCAGCTCCCTGTCAATGCACTGCTCCAACCGTCGTTAGATGATCTTCAGGAAAATTGTACTTGCATCTGATATTAACGATAATGTTCCATAATTTGAGCGTTCTGTTGGGTCACCTTTTTCTTCAGAATGGGTAAATGTATGTGTCTCTTCCAGCCAATTGGTCAATTTGGAAGGTCAATTTGTCTTCCAAGATTTCTGGCATAGACCAGTGAGTACTGGGAGCACTTCCTCAGCTTGTTGGAACTTTCCCATTCCTTGCTGGAGCTCTGCTCTTGGCTAATGTCTGCAGTGGAGCTTGGAGTCCCTCCTTCAGTCCCACTGGTTCTTGCTCATCCGCGACCCCCTGAAAAGGCGGATGTATTCTTTCCCTCGCTGTTTGATGCTTCCGCATCATTCAGTATTTGCCCATAGAGTCAGCCATGCAGCTTGAGGCTTGGGTTTTTTTCTTGAGTTCTCTCAGTTTCAGATATGCTGCGCATGCTCTTCCTTTTTGGTTTTTCCAACTCGAGGTCTTTGCACATATCATTATAAGAATTTACTTTGTCTCTTGACATTTTCTCTTCAGTTCTTTGGGGTCATCATTTCCTTCAATGTGCCTTCGCTCCTCTCCACGTAAGGGCCAGTTTAAGAGTCTCTTCTGCCATTCACTTTTTTCTTTCTTGTCGTTCCTGTCTCTTTCATGACTTTTTGCGTTCATCACGAATGTTCTTGATGTCCTTCCACTGCTTATCAGATCACCTGTCATTAGTGTCCAATGCAGGGAATTTGTTCTTGAGATCGTCTCAAAATTCATGTGGGATATACGTACTCAAGGTCATATTTTGGCTCTTGTGGACTTGCTTTAATTTTCTTTTAGTTTCACCCTGAACTCCCATGAGTACTCAGACTAGGGTCTCTTCACAGTTAGCCCTTGGCTTGGTTTTAGCTACCAATAATGAGCTTCTCTATCGTCTCTTCACACAGATGTACTCATTTTAACTTTTGTGTACTCTATCCGAAGACCTCCACGTGTATGTTTGCTGTTTGCGTTATCGAAAAAAGCTATTTTCTACGAAGAAGTCCTTGGTCTTGCAAAATTCTATCATGGGACCTCCAGCTTCATTTCTATCACCAAGACCATATTTTCAACTACCATTCCCCTCTCTTCATTTCCAGTTTTTGCATTCCATTCATCACTGATTATCAATGCATCTTGATTTCTTGTTTTGATCAATTTCAGACCGAAGACATTGATACAATTCTTCAATTCCTTCATCATTAGCTGTAGTCGTGCATGAATTTTAGTAACAGTTGTGTTGATTGGTTTTCCTTGAATTCAGACAGGTATTATCCTCTCACAGACAACATTGACATCCTTTTAAAAGATAAAGGCAATGCCATTTCTCATTTAAAGATGAATGCACATCCATTTCATTTCAGCTCACTAACATCTAGGATGTTGATCTTTATGCATTCCATTTCATTTTTGGTGGCTTCCAGTTTTCCTAGATTCATTCGTGACACATTCCAAGTTCCAACTACTAGTAGATTTTTGAAGCGGTTTCTTCTTGTTTTGAGTCACGCTTGATTTGCCAATAAAGGTCTGAAGGTTTTGCTCCAGTGTGCTTATGGCCAGCTCTCCTTTGAGGAGGCTGTTCTTCCTCTGTCGTCTCTTAAGTGCCTTCTGACTCTCGGGCTCATCTTCTGGCATGATCTCTGACAACGTTCTGATTTGATTCAGATAACCTAGTCCTCTTCTTAGTCGGGAAGATCTGTGGAAACCTGTTCACTTTGGGTGACCCTGCTGGTATTTGAAATGCCGACGACACAGTTTCCAGTGTCAAAAGATCACACAAGTCACCACAGTATGACAGATTGACTGACAAGTGGTGCATACACTATGTATCTATAATAGGAATTCTATACAAGGAAGGAAGGAGCAGATGTGAGAAAATATTTATATTTAAAAGGGACCCAAACCCCCAAACTCCAAGTTCACCGCCATGACATTGATCCTGGCTCACTCACAGGAACCCCATGAAACAGGATGGCGTTGCCCATGGGGGTTTCCAGGGCTAATTCTTCATGGGAGCAGCTGGTGGTTTCGAACTGTGGATCTAGCAGTTGGTAGACTCATCCATAGCTCACCAGGCCTTCGCTCACATCGACTGCATATTGGGACTTGAGTAAAATCGCCTAGTCCTCCAGCAGGCTTCCTTCTCTTCATTTGTAAAATGGAAGCACCTGCAGTGCCTGTGTCTTCGTGTGGGGAGCTCTGATGAGGTAGTGGTGGTGAGTTGGGCTACTCCCCACCAGGTCATCCGTTCAAAGCCGTAAGGAAGCTTGAAACCAGCAGCTGCTGTACAGGAGAGAGATGGAGCCGTCCTCTCAGTCTTGGGAACCCACGGGGGCAGGTCTACTCTGGGCTGTACGCTTGCTCTCAGTGGGAACCCACTCAATGACAGCGAGTTTGGCTTTTGGTTTCCTGCCTGAGGGTCGTTGTGAGAATTCGTTAAACAACAGACAAAACAGATAAGATGAGAAGTGATAACTATTGTGCCTGGCACCTAGTAATTGTCTGGTACATGTTAGCTATTGTTGCTACTGTAAACCAAAATAGACACTTTATTTTTCTCAAGGTTGTAGGCTAATGGTGAATATAATTTTTTTTTGCCTGTGGGTGTTTGTATTGCCCGAATTAAAAATCTTTTGGGGAGGGAGACATGGAACGTGTATTTGTTCCCTAATCAGAAAAATACAGTGTATACCTTTAAAAGAGGCAACATCCGAATGATGGATTGCACAAGATCTTTCCCCAAGAATATGGCAAGAGGGGATGGAGCATCGCGCCAAGTGTAAGAGTGGAAAAGAAGCTCGTGGCCTCCTCAACCCCTGACCCAAGCTTGTTCATGTGAGAGAGCCGAGCTGCCGGCTGTGTTCTCCATCCCAGCCCATTGGAGCCTGTCGCTGTCACACGGCCCGGAGACTCTTCACCAGACTGAGGCTGGCTGCCGCCCTGCCCGGACAGCTGGTCCTCATTGTGGAGCGTTGCACTCGGCTGGAAAGGCGCTGGTTGAGGAAGTTTGCATCCTCTCCAGGCTCCGAATCTACATGTTTTTCGAAGCAGATGGCAGTTTGAAGGCTGTAAATGAGTTGTTATTCTGTAGAAACGAACATGACTGAAGGCAAGAAAGATAAATTACTCTTCCTGCTCAGCTATTTCCATCCTACGCCTAACCAGCTTCACAGAAGCCACCCAATTGTCCCCTCCTTGTGTTCTGTCTAGCCAGGGGTTCCAAGGCCTTCTGGAGACCGAGCCCGAGCATGCTGCACACCTTCCTTTCTCCTTCTGTGTCTTCCCTCTCTTTGCACAAAAAGCCCCTTTCTGACCCAAAGGCAACCTTACTGTCATCAAATCCATTCCAACCCATCATCTCCGTAGGACAGAGTAGCACTGTCCACTCGAGTGGCTGGTGGGTTTGAGCTGCTGGCTCAGTGGTTAGCAACCCCACATGTAACCTACTGTGCCACCAGGGTTCTTTACACAGCCCCGACTGGGTATCTATTTCAAAGTAATCAAGTGACGTGTCCACCTGGAAAACTGCCAGTACCCCGTGCCATTTCCAAACGAGGTAAGTAAGCCTGACAGAAGAGCGCTTGATGGGCTTGATCCCGACTGCCCCTTTCCTGGCCAGGTTGGTTTTTAGAGGAATAAATACATAACACCACATAAAAACCCCTCACGACTGGACCAGCATCATCATGATCAATTGAGAAAATACCGATGTGGTCCAGGATTTAACTGTGCTTGGTTGGATCCTTTTCATCCTCGTGGAAGAAGGCAGCAGCAGCAGCAGCAATATATTGCATTGGGCTAACCACCCTTTCAAAGCATTAAAATATAAATATATTACTTTGAGGACTAAGATGCACCCGAAAAGCCATAGTATTTTTAGTGGCCTTATGTCTCGACAGAATCTGGGACACAAATACAAAAGACTGAAGAATAATCGATGCCTTTGAATTACCGTGTTGGTGAAAAATATTGAATGGACCATACTGTCAGAAGGATGAATAAATCGTCTTCAGTTTAGAGCAGCGGTTCTCAACCTGTGGGCCGCGACCTCTTTGGGGGTTGAACGAACGAACGAACGACCGACTCTTTCACTGGGGTCACCTGATTCATAACAGTAGCAAAATTACAGTTATGAAGTAGCAACAAAAATAATTTTATGGCTGGGGTGGGGGTGGGGTCGCCACAGCGTGAGGAACTGTATTCAAGGGTCACAACATTAGGAAAGTTGGGAACCACTGGCTTGGGACAGTGCACAGCAGACACCCCTTACTGTAACTCAGGGTGAGAGAGAAGGGGCTGGCTGGCAGGCTGCAGACGTCTAAATGCCAGGAGAGGGGAGCTTTGTTTGGAGATGCCATCGTCCCCGCCGGAAGTCTTTTATTTCCCCTATCCTGTTATTTGCTGAAGAGGGGTGCTGGCCACCTGTGCTTTGAGGCAGCCCAGCCGGTGGAAATGCTGGCTGAGTCATTCATTGTCCAGTAGACTGACCTTTTCTTGCCCTCCCTGTGTGTCTCTGAGCCAGGTCCTCAGAGGGCTGCCCGGGCAGCCTCCCTCTCTTCCCCGTGTAGCCTCCTCATGACACAGTCCAGCTTGAAGCCACCTCTTTGCACGAGATCGAAACCCATGATGATTCCGCTCCTAGATGTGGACGTAGCTCCTTCACTCCAAGGGAGGCCTCTGTGCCCCACTGGCTTCGCTAGTTTGGTTCTATCCTTAATTCCAACTCTGGTGCTCTGTCACAAGGGTCCGGAGGGATATTAGGACCATGTGTGCCTGGAGCCTCATTCGAACTCCCCAGTTTTAAACTCAATATATGCGGGTGGCGCAGGACCAGCGGGGTTTCCCCGTGTTGTGCTGGGGCAGCTGTGAATGGGCACCAACTGAACGGCCCCTAGCAGCTGCCGCCGCCACAATGTAGAACCATGGCGAGTGCATGATTTGTCACAGGGACAGCACCTTCCTCCTTTTGAAGCCGGTTTTTGGTCACCAACAATATTGCTGTTAACAAGTAGGTGATTCATGATCTTTTTAAGGGCGCTGACTTAGGGTGAGGAGACATCTAATTTTGTTGACAGTGCAACATATAGAGACAAAGCATTCATATTTATTAATAACTTCTAGGAGACCCTTGAAGTGTGGATTTTACCTGGGGGGTAGAGTATTAGATGTACCGTACATACTCGATTATGAGCTGAGTTTTCCAGCACATTTTTTTAAATTTTATTATTTTTTTTAATTTTAGGCATCACTGCCCTCAGGTGGTGGGAGTAGGAGGCCCAGCCTTTGCTCCTAGGAGCTGGAACCTCCATCCCAGTGGGCTGCAGTCCTGCGCACAACCACTACGCCACCGGGGCTCAGCCCTCCAGCACATTTTTAACGCAGTGTTTGTGGTAAAATCATGTGTCTTGGGATATTCGGGTCAAGCACATAGTACTATACTAGTCTTCCTTCTACTGGATTGGGGGTGGGGATGACGTGTTGTGGGTATAGGAATTCTTGAGAGAAAGCAGGCAAGCATGTCTTCCAAATGATCGTGTCCGTAGCCTACAGTCCATTTGCTGCCTAAATGATCTAGAAAGTCCCCTGACTTTCCTTAGCCTGGTTAGGCTTCCTATTGTTCTGAGTTGTAGTTTTTCTGAAACTAGTCAAAGCCTGGACTTAGGAATCAGACTTAATGGCAGGAGGCCTCCAGTGCTTACCAACTCCGTGACTCTAGATGAACCAGGACCTCCATCCCAAACCCAACCCCCTGCTGTCAAGTGGATCTCAACCCCTGGCAGTCCTGGGGCACAGACTGGCACTGCCCAAGTGGGCATCCAGAGCTGCCCGTCTCTGCCCAGGCAGGATGGCTTGTCTTGTTCCTGTAGAGTGGCAGGGGGCTTCGAACTGTGGACTTTGCAGTTTGCAGGGGAGTGCTTTCACCAGTGTGCCACCAGGGCTTCTTATAACGTTGGTCACTATTTTGCTCTACAGATTTTTGGCAGCTCAGTCCTGGGCTAGCTCCGACTCAAGCAGGACTGGAGGGAGGAGGGTCTCTGGACCCTTGCCCGGTTTCTACTGTTGTCTCTCCCTTGACATCACTCACCTCTCCTCTGACCGGGAGGGAGGCTGCTGGAACAACGACTATCCTCCCGGGCTCCGTCCTGCCTCAGTGGGGGAAGGGCTCCCACTCCTCCCACTGACTGCGTGTGGGGCCAGGACAAATCAATTCACTCTTCTCTCAGATATTTTTCATTTAGGAAATGGAGGCACGACCAATGCCACCCACCCTAAGGGCTCTGTGAGTGTGAAACGGGGTGACCCATGTGAGGCACTTTTCACAGCTCCTGGCACCAGCAGAGAAGGAATCTGGTGGATGCTGCCCTCTGGCTCGGCCTGAAGTGTCGCCGGAGTCCACGGTCCAGGAGCTGCTCTCCAATTCCTGCTGTGGGGAGTCTCCAGGCCTGCATTCCCAGTCCTTGCTCCTTTCTGCACAGCGCCAGCCCTTCCTCTGAGCATGCGTTCATTTATGGAACAGATGCATCAAAAGGACTTTGACAATATGTTAGATAGCATTCTAAGCACTCACAAACATCAGCTTATTTCACCCTTCTCACCCTCTGAGGGAGATACTCTTTCTAAGGCCATTTTTCAAAGGAGGAAGCCCAGGCACTGAGACTTCTTTCTGAGTGACTTGGCCAGGGTCACATGATGAGTAGGCTGTGGACCCAAAATGTCGACCGAGGTCTTCTAGCTACCTAACTTTGTTCTCCGGCCTCTCTCATTGAAGTTCTTTTGCTTCAGAGCTCATTCTGAGACCAGAGGCCATTTTCTACCTGCTCTGTGATGATCCCCCAGCCCAACCAGGTGTGTGACTCGAGGCAGAGCCGTCATTCCTACCTCCACCCTTAGGGCCCTCCACTTTGATAGCAGGAGGCTGTCAGCATCACACATCTTAGCCAGCGTGGCTTCTTTGTGGGTGACAAGTCATGGAAGTCCCAAAGAACGTGCCTGCTCTCTTCCATGTTTCTCTCCCCCTGAGTTTATGCTTAACTTTCTCGTAGAGGCTAGATCCGGAAATGCCTCTGACCCCGTCTTCCTCCCTTAAACTGGCCGCCTTTCCCCACAGCCTCGCTCACTCCCTGGGATGTTTCTGGAACTCCCTAAGCTAAGCGGGCAGTTAGCCCACCAATTCTGCTGAGTACTGTCCATGAGCAAATTTATCAGCTATTGCTTTTTTTATTCTTCTGCCAGAGGGCAGGATGGGAGAGATGGGAAGAAACCTGGAGGGAGGAAGAAGGGTCAAGAGAGAGAAGAGGTTGCAGTGGTGGTCGGCCCGAGGCCTGATTTCATGGCATTCCTTGAGGTGCCGTATGTGGACATAGTTTAGGAACGTGATTTGGATAAGACTGCAGTCAAGATTAAGCACATATGTGGAAAGGCCATGTGTTGGCACCAGCTTTTTATGGACTTGTGGCCTAGATCCTAGGGGTGGGTGGGGGTGGGAGAGTCTTCAGGAAATACTCCTCAACACTTCCCAGGTCTCCTCTTCCAGGACTTCACCTCTGTCACCCTAGACAGCGACAGGACCAGGCTCCCCCCAGACCACTCCCGGAGTTGGCTGGGAAGCCTCCCGATAGTGCGGCCCAGCTTTGCAGGATAAGCCGTCACTGAGGAGTCCGTGCAGATGGGCTGATTAAGACAGGGTTGTTTTTGCACCAGTTTGGGATTTTTTCCACAGACAGTTTTTTTTTTTTTTTGTTAAATACAATAAATATTTTTCTGACTGTCAGAACGAATGTTGAAGTTGCTCTCATTGTTAACAGGTTAAAGACATAATTAAATGTACGACGGCAGCTGGTGAGGCACCCTTTTGGTTCTGGCCTGCAGACTTTTAAGTGTAGCAGTTACATGTCGGGCTGCTAACCACAGGTCAGCTGTTCAGAACCACCAGCTGGTCAGTGGGAAAAAGATGAGGCTTTCTACTCTTGTAAAGGGTTAACGTCTTAGAAACACACAAGGGCAGCTCTGCCCTGCCCTCATAGGGCACCCATAATTGGCATCCTCTCACTGGCAGTGAGTTGTTGCTGCGTTTGTTTCGGTGGAATGCCAAGGACAGTGTGGCCAGGAGAGCTGACTATGCTGGTTTGGGCCTCAGAAGAACCTTGGGCTGGACGATGTATGAGCACTTATGTCCTGGGGGCGAGGTTTTAGGACCTTGTGCCTACAATGGGAAGCACTGACATCCCTCTTGAGTGTCTGCATCAATTTAACCTCCTTTGAGTCCTCTCTGATCCTAAACGGGTGAAGTGAAAAGCTTCGTGGTCAGGTGGAGTGTGGTTGAACGTGGATTACCACCGACTCCTCCCTTAGCCAGCCGACAGGGGGTCGTCTCCCTATCAGAGACTTGCTTGGGCATACCCCCTCAATGGATAATGGGGTACCAGTTATGAGTGCTGTCTGGGCCAGCATGGTTGGAGGGCCTCAGAACCAATCCTGTAAGTGTTCTCCCCTGTCATCTCGGCCCTTTTCCCATTTCCATAGTGCCCCCTAGAAGTGACTACAGTGAGTCGATCTGCCACTGATCATGATTCGGTGATGAATTTCTTTTCTTTTCTTTAGCCACGTAGTTGTGAACCCTTCATGACACATTATAACCTCATTCTGATGGCCTCCCTCGTTGAGATGTTTCTGTTTTATCTTTGTCTTGTCGTTGCCCTGTTTTAAGATTTCATACAGGGCCTCTATGTATTCCGATTTTGGGCCCTTTACCCCCCAGAACAACACAGACCTCTGGTGGAAGTCACGGCAGTATACATCGCAGGTATGTAAGTTGAAGCTTTGAGCATTGATGAATTCTTACAAGAAATTCATCTGTGAAAAGGGTAATGAGAGTGAGTGGGGGCTGGAGGAGACAGGCCTAAGAAAGGTGTCTTCTTAGATATGAAACAGTTATTATTAATAGGGAGGCTTATGCATATTAAAATGGCAACAGGAAGAAGAAATTGGAGAGGAAGAGGTTGATGCAGGGGTGAAAGAGGGCTTCAGAGCACGTGGCCTCTGAGAAGGAGTTGGGGAGGGAGGGGAGGATCCAGAGTCCAGAGGAGAGTGCTCCCACCAAGAAGAGGGTGCCAGTTCCATTGAAGGCCAGCAAAAGGGAGAGAGTGGATGCAGGAAAACTAGTACGTTTAATGACAGGAAATTTTCCCCTCCCAGCATAACTTTTGTTTCCTCCCTGATGACCCCGATAAAGCCATTTGATGGAGACGTTCCAGAAACAGCTGGCAGAAGACAGCATGGACTCTTACTCTCCTTCCATGTCCTGCTGACATCGGCAAAGAATTCAGAACACAGGGAGATTTGGGCAAGATTGGGGCCCCTGGTGATCTCAGGAGGAGGCATATGGCAGCCCCCCTCTGCCCCCCACCCCCAGGTAGCTCAGTGCCTCCTCTGGGAATACAGAGCGATCAGCGTCTCACCAGATTCACTTCAACCTCTTGTGCCCCTTGTGGAGTCTGTCCTCTCTCCTCTGGTCAGTTTTAACTTACTCACACTAAAATCAATTTCATAGTATGGGCTTTTTAAGGCATGAGTTGCTGGAAGGGCTTTAGTCTATTACTTCACATTTTCCAAACCCACTTCACACAGATGGAATCTCTTGTAATCCTGTAAGGCCAAATACAGAAGAGGAGCCATGCCAAAGAAGTTGGGCCCAGTATTTGTTTTAAAGCAGATAGAGTGGTCTCATTTGTTTGAACATCTTGATAAATCTTTCTGCACTGACTTTCGATCATTTTAACCCTGAGAAATAATCTTCATTCAACCACCAAGGGCTTCTTGAATATCTGCCGGGAGTCAGCCCCTCTGCCTAGCTGGTCACTTCCTTTATCACGTGTTACCTCCTTTTAGTCTCTGCCCCAATTCAGTGGGGTCAGCGTCCACAGCCTTGGTTTTTATCAGGGATGAACCTGCTGCTGTGAGATGCCTGCCTGGGGCCATCGAGGAAATCGGTGACTGGGCTGGGATTCAGAGTGGGTTCCTTTCACTCCAAGTTCTCTGTTCCCTTCACTTTTTGAAGGTATCTCTCAGACACGATGTTTCACTCTTCTGGGAATCTAATTTTAAATGTTAGCACCCTTCAGTGCAAGAGGTTCCCAAGGAAATTGTCAGAACCCAAGAACCCCAGGAGTGGTTTCTGAATGAGGGTTTTAGAAACGTTTGGATGAAATACACTCAGGGCCGATGTGTTAAGGACTCGATTTGATTTATTGCCCCTAAGCCATCAGCAAAGGGGAAAAAACCAGTCGTCGATTTTGTTACTAACTCAAGGCAGACATGCGCGTGTGGTACAGGTGAAAGAGAAAGGCATGTGAGGCTCGAGCTGGGGGGTGAGTGCTGCTTTGTCACTTCACGGCAGTGCGGCCCCAGAAGGGGAAGGAAGATCCTCTGGACTCAGCGCCTGCCAAGTGCTAGATGCTTAACATTGAATACAAAGCAAAGCTGACTTGCTCTTGATTTAAAAAACTCTCACGTTACTGTGTAAGCCTCCCCGATAAAGACAGTCACTTTAAGACAGAAAACAAAAAGCAACTGAGGTTCCAAGGAAATAATGCAGCCTGCTCAGAATTGCATGGCTGGTCTGGGTCTGTCAAAGAGCAAGGACTTGTGCCAACTGTAAGGTCTGCTCTGCTCCCTTTCAGACGCTTCCCGACGGTACTCACCATGTGGAAACCAGATTGCAGAGGTGGGGTCTGCAACACGCATCAGGGACACAGTACAGAGATTGCTACCAGTTAGGAGTGGGCAGTCGTTGCACATTGTCCTCGACCATCAGTTCCACGGGCCGTACCTTTCCAGTACTGGCTTTGGAACCCACAGAGAACGAGACATACATTGGTAACGTGGTCCCGTTTTAAGGGTGCGTAAGAGTGACTGGTGAGGAACTAGGAATTCTGTGGGAAAAGTCTCACCTCGTGTGTGGGGGACACCAAGTTTGGTTTCCAACCAGTGTACCTGATGTGGAGCCACCCCCTGCCTGTCATTGGAGCCATGCTTGTTGCAATGAAGCAGAGAAGATTCCAGAGTTGCTTCTGGACCAGGCAAGACTAATAAGAAAGGTCTCGTGATCTGCTTCTACATATCAGCCTGTGAAAATCCTGTGGATCACAATGGTCCGATCAAGGAGTTAGATAGGACAGGACCTGGCAGCCCTTGTTCTGTGTGCCAGGTGTCCCCACAGAGGGAGTAGGTAGTCAACAGCAGGGCCACCGAGGTTGGCTAAATTTATGTTTGGAAAGGGGTGAAAATGAGACTTTCTGAGAACAAGAAGAATCACGTTAACAGAAAAAAGCTTCCCATTTAAAAGAAATCCATGTATACACTGGAAAAGATGGTGTTTGGAGTTAAAACTGTGTTCCATATTAATTCAAGAGAATGAGGGAGGGGAGTATAAAATCGGACATCTGTGAAGGATTCAAAATGTCCACATAAGGAAGTAAAATGCTAAAGATTCTTTGGGTTACATTTTTTAAAACCTAAATACGTGGCTTGAAGGACTCCTGAGAACTTTGCGTAATGTGTGTAAAGTGTCTAATCCTTTCGTCTAGCACATCAGGCACGATTGCGATGTTGTAGAGTTAGCTGCGTTCATGCTCATTGCTATTACTTGAGGTCTGGATTGTAAAATGCGAAAGATAGACTTGGCAGGGCCAAAAATGATTGAGTTTTCTGTGTGGGCGCCTGGAGAGGAGGTGATGTCATGTACGGATAAGAAGAAGCCAGGAAGAGAAGCTTTGTTTCTTCACCCCTGGAACAGTAGGACTCCCCTTATTGATGTTATATCATCCACTCATTCATCTTATCATCAGAAATGCCCAGGGTCCACAACCAGGCTTCCCATAAGCACCCCTCAGTGGCTTATCGTTGAGTTCTAATAGTGCATTTGATGGGTATGTCCAACACAGCCTACCCAAACAGCAGGTTTATAAAAGCTCCAGGTATATGCTGAAAAACACTGCGGTCTGATAAAAATTGAAAGGAAGTTTTGTAATATAAGGAACAGAGAACTTTGAAATCCACTGCCTTCTTCCAGTTTTTGCCAGGACTCCCTAAGGTACAAGCTGAGAGTAGCTGGGCTTGTGGATAATGGCTTCTCCTTAGTCTTTTTATATACTCCTAGATAATCATAGTAGATTGTCCCAATTGTCTGTTTCCTGCATAACTTAGGAACCTGTTCTGATAGGTAAAATGTAGGTAATATGATTCTTCAAATTATAACACTATAATTTCAACTGGGAAGAGCCTTGAACCAGGCAGGAGAAGGGAATTTGTTTTGCCTCCTTTTAGTTAAATGAGAAATAGGGTGAGGGGCAACTTCAGAAGGGATCTGAGGTTATCCCAGAAGCTTCTTTAGTTGCAGTGAACTTGGACCAGGACTTTGCCTGATCCCAGGAAGAGAGGATATTATAATGTGACCAATGAGTTCTGAGATTCTTCAGCCAGATTTAAATGTTAAGTAGCCCGGGGTTCTGGGAATTGCATCTAAGTTGATATGAGTCTTGCTGTCAAAACAGTATGCCCTCTTGGAGGGCCCTACCAAAGACACAACATCCCTCACTGATCTCTAGCATTACGGGGGACAACACTGAAGACACAATGTGAGAATTGTGCCTGGTTTGACCCAACCACACCAGAGCAAAACACTAAGGGCATCAACAAAGCAGCAAGGGGAGCATAGAAACAAAGGCCCCGGGGAAGGCCAAAAATAGATTTGGGGGCCAGGGCGTGGCCCCCACATCAGACTCAACTGGAAAACACTTCTAAAGACCAACAAACAGACCTGGAACTCTTCACAGGCTTTTCTCTTTTTGTCGTTGTTTTTTGTTGTTGTTGTTTTGTTTTGCTTTTGTGCTCGCTATTGTTTTAGCATGTCTAGCTAGGTAAGATAGGCAGGATAAACAATCTGGAGGAGAGAAAAAACAGGACCAATGGGAGGTGGGGGAAAGGACGGGGGTGCATGCCAACAAATCCAGGGACAAGTGAACAACAAGCGATGTAAAACCGATGGTGAGGGAGGCACAGGATTGCCTGGTGGGGCTTGATCAAGTGTAATGTAGCCGAGAGGAATTACTGAAACCCTAATGAAGGTGGAGCATGATAGTGAGACAAGAGGAAAGAACTAGGAGGCAAAGGACATTTATAGAGGTCTAAATACAGGCATGTACATGGGTAAGTATATTTATATAAAAAATGATAGGGAAATAGATCTATGTACATATATTAAGTATTAAGGTAGCAGATGGACATTGGGCCTCTCAAGTATCCCCTCAAAGCAAGAGCACTTTGTTCTAATAGCCAGGCATTCTGTAATGTTCACCTACCCAACACGATCTCTGAGGACAAAATGGGTGCATAAGCAATTGTGGTGAAGAAAGCTGATGGTGCTCAGCTATCAAAAGATATAGCATCTGGGGTCTTAATGGCGTGAAGACAAACAAGTGACCATGTAGCTCAGAAGCAACTGGAAGCCCACATGGAAGAAGCATACCAGCCTGTGTGATCATTAGGTGTCGATGGTATCAGATGTCAGGCATCAAAGACCCAGGACAAAAAATTATTATCTATGTGAATGAGGGAAAGGGTGGAGGGGAGACCCAAAGCCCATCTGTAAGCAGTTGGACATCCCCTCATAGAAGGGTCACAAGGAAGAGATGAGCCAGCCAGGGTACAGTCTAACACTGATGACACATACAACATTCCTCACCACCATCATGACCCCAGGTTTACCTTACAAATCCAGCTAGACCAGAGCATGTACACTGGTACATATAAGAGCTTGAAACACAGGGAATGCAGGACAGCTAAGCTCCTCAGGACCAATGATGAGAGTAGTGATACCAGGAGGGGAAGAGGGTAGAAAGGAGGAACCAATCACAATGATCTAAGGGAACAAACAACAGAAAAGTGGGTAAAGGGAGACAATGGCCAGTGACATATTTTTAAAATAAATTATCAAAGGTTCAGGAGGGGGCAATGGAGGGAGGGGGGAACAATGAGCTGATACCAAAGGTTCAAGTAGAAAGAAAATGTTTGGGGAGTGATGATGACAATGGATGCATATGTGGATTGTGATAAGAGCTGTCAGAGCCCCCAAGAAAGTGATTAAAAAACATTATGCCCTCTCTTTGGAAATTCACATGTTAAGAAAGAACTTCTAGTTCCCGAGTAGCTGTCGGGGAACGGCCCTGGCGGGGTTAGCGCGTTGTTGCAGAATGCCTGGGAAATGTCAGAGTTCCGGAGGAAAGTGTCCAGTCTCTCGCTTTCCCTCTGGGGCCTCCAGGAGGCGGCTTCACCCACAGAGTGAAGGCAGGACTCGCCAGAGCCGCAGCCCTTCTCTCCTTCGATGTCCACCTTGTGATGGGAAGCCCCTGCTGTGTTTTGAAGCCCATTAGAATCACTGTTGAAATTGCCCCCTAGGAGCTCGCCAGCTGTGGATGGAGTAAGAAGGAGAAACATAGTCTGGCCCCCAACGTTGTGGCCTTTACCCGGAGGTTTAACCAGGTAAGTAAGCAACCCCTCTCGCATGTGCCTGCCCAGATAACAGTCTGTGGGTCCCTGCCAGCTGGGCATCCGTCCCACCAGAATCCCACCTCCTGCATCTCGGCCGAGGTCAAAATCCTGCTCCCTGAGCCACAGGCCTTGATCCACCCCGTACCACCACAGTCTGTGGCGCACAGCAGGTGGACCTGAACAAGCCTGGCTTGTGTGTAAATGGCTTTAGAAAGCCATTGCCATTCTGACCATAGCAAACCTATGTGGGATTTCTACATTGGAAAAAAAAATTTTTTTTCGCCCCAATTCCCCAACTTCTTACTGAATGTATAATTCCCTGCCATTGGTTATATGCTTCATGTTCTATAAGCAGTATTGATATCCTTTTCCACATTATTTCACCACCACTAAGCTAAAGTCAATGCTCCCTAAGCAACAGCTCTTCAGCTTTACCCTTGGTAACCTTGGCCAACTTTGTTTTCCTTTTAGTAGTCTTCTTGATATAAAATTCTCACATCATACATCTCTATCATCAAGGGGCGTTCTAAAAGCGTTGTTTCTCCATCCTCACAATCTGTTCTAGGTGCTCCCTCCTCCCTCCTGCACTCATCGTTCGCTCCCCCACTCCCCTCCCCTGCCCCACTCCCACCCTCCACATGCTCCCAGAATCCATTGCATCCGTTATTGTCTCTAGGCACCCACTCCTTCTTTCCTTCACAAACTGAGAAGCTGACAAGAACTACAAAAAAATAGAGAGGGGAAAATAATAGTAAGAGTATTTAATACTTTGTATTTTACTTTTAAAAATTAAATTATTACTATTATCATTTAAAATTTTAAAGAGTAAGAAATAAAAGACCACCAACAGTATTTGAAAATTCTGGAGGAGAATTTTCTGTCCTGGAATAAGTGAGGATTATTTGAGCCTACAGGAAATTCAGGTTGGGTCAAGAGGGAGGTCAGCTGACCAAGTTTCATACTATCTCCTGGTGTGCTCCATCATGGTCAAGTTGATAATACTCTCTGTCTGATAGTAAAGCTGTTCTAGTCCGTGGCCTGCGGCTAGAGCAGGTCAACCAGAGGCTTGCTTCATCCGACCGGACTATTCTGCAGATGGGTTTGGGGCTCCACCGTCCTCCAAAGCCTTCTGCAGATTGGGTGTTCAGCATCTGAGCTCTGATAGTGCGCTCTTCATCCTATCTGAATTGTGTCAGCATGTGGTCTTGGGACCTCACA
>PVJH01027414.1:0-28675 GCA_004026705.1 Nesogale talazaci | reverse complement strand
CAGACAGAGGGTGGACACAGTTAACCGTGTGTGCGCCGTGTCTGCGCACTGGGAGGGAGCCCCCGCCAGGGGACAGCGGCCCTGGCCACCCCACGGCCTGTCTTCAGAGGGACTGGGGGTGGGGAGGGGCAGCACCACAGCACAGGGGCAGGGGGCGTCCTCGGGGTCTGGCCCCTGGAGGCCGCGCGCTCACCTGCCCGGCTGCTCGGGGTACTTGTGTTTACAGTAGGCCTCCAGGGATGCATACACCTTCTCCCTCAGCACCTCCACCTCCGCCGGGTTCGAGAGCCCCTTCGAGTCTGGGGAGAGAAGGAGCTGGAGTCAACACAGAGCCCCGGGCATCTCCAGGGCCACAGGTATCCCACACAGCAAGTCAGGAGCGCCCCCCCCTGCCCCCCATCAGCCCCAGGGTCACAGACACCCCACACACAGGGTCAGACCCCCCCCGACTGGTCCCACAAACTCCTAGGGGTCCCACCAACAGCCGGGCTGCTGGGTAACTGTGAGCCGCCCTTGACCGTGGCCTCCATCTGTGTAATCCACCAGCCTGCAGCCACCCTCCCCTGGTGGCCGTGGTGGCTGGACGCCAGCTTAGGCGGCTGTGGTTATGTAGAGTCAGATCAGGGAAGGCTGCCCACCTCCCATACATCCCACCTGGGTACTGAGGGACCCGGAGGCACCTGGAGCCTTAGAAGTTGTGTGTGTGTGTGGGGGGGGGGGGGAACCTGGAGCAGTCAGGAGTCCTGTCTGCAAGGGGCTCAATGGGCACGTGGTACTCAAGCCACCAGGGGCTGGCACTGGGGTCACAGGACTTCTACAGGGGCGAGACTGGGGTAGGGGTCCCTCTCAAAGAGCTCTGCTGAGGGCTGAGTGTCTACCTGACACTCCCCACTCCCCCGTCTTCCCTGCTGACCCTGCCATGGGAGCCTGGGAGGGCCCCTCCGTGCCACTCTCATTGTACTGAACACTGCTCAGCCCTCTGCCCATAGCCTGTCCCACCCCCTCCAGCTGCTTCCCCCCACAGCTCAGGGAGGGCTCCCGGGGCTCCAGGGGGGCACCGAGACCCAAAATCGGTGAACCCCTTCACCGTGCCCCCAACTCCTGTCTCCAGAACTGGCACCCCCTCAACGTACCCCCAATCCCTAACTCAGGAGAGCATTCCCTTGCTGCACTGCCCTCCTGCACTCCAGACTCCCAGTCCAGGTTGGTGTCCCCTCTGCACCCTGAGCCCCAAACAAGGATGTGTACCACCCTGCACCCCAGACTCCCACTCGCTGCTCATTATGGGCACCCTCCACTGTATCCCCAACCCCCTGCCCAGGTGCCCGGTCCGCACCCCCACTACCCAGATCCCTGCAGTTCCTCAGTGTTTACTGAAAGGGCCCTGGGGCCACGGCCCATGAAGTGTCCGAGCAGAGAGAAGAGGCGGCCTGTTCTCCCACCCACCGACGGGCATGCAGGTGCCGTCCGGGCAAGGCTCTGGGCCACAGCGTGCCGGCCCTGGGCTCGCTCTGGTTTCCGGCTGAACTACAGGCTTTCCAGGGGCTACCCGCGTCCCCCAGGGCCCCAAGGTGGACGGCAGAGAGGTTGCTTTTACACCCCTAAGAAGGCGGCCATCTGCGCCTCGAGCTTGCCCCGCCATGGAGACGTCGAGCTGCTGTTCACGTGGTGTCCGCTAGAGGGGCGCCTTCCCTTTTGACCCTGAGCCCTCCTCCCTCACCCCGTGGGCGGGGCCCTATGTGGGCGGGGCATGGGCGGGGCCAGGTGTGGGCGGGGCCATAAGCGGGGCCCGGCGGGGGACAGCGAGGCACCGTACCCGGGTTGAACAGAACGATGGCGCGCAGGCAGCCCAGTTCCGTCTTGTCCATCTGCATGTCCCTCATTTTAGACACGAGCTCCGTCAGCACCCTGCGGGCAGCAGAAAACCACGTGTCAACGGGTCGCGCCCTGAACAGCGGAGGGAGGAAGCCTGGAGTCCGCATGGCCCTTCCCAGGGCGGGCGCCCCCCTCCCTCCTGCGCCTCTGTGGGGAGCCTGGGGGCGCCATGGGGACCTCGCGCAGGCTGAGCCTCTGGGCTGGGGCTGGACGCTGAGGCCAGGCCACTGCTGAGACTGCTCCTCTCCCACAGAGGCAGAGTCCAGGCCCCATGTCAGAGAGCCTGGGGTCCTCCAGAGGCCTTCCCTCCACCCCCCAGCCCCTGCAAGCGCGCCCCACCTGCGAGGGAGTTGGCCCGGTGTCTCCCAGAACCTGAGTGCTGGTCAGGGAGGAGACTTGGGGTGCCAGGGCCTGGGAGTGGGCTGAAACTGAGACGGGCAGGTGGGGGCAAGCAGGCTTGAGGGGCAGAGGTGGAGCAGCTGTGCCCGGTCTGGAATGAGGGCCGGATGTCCACTGTCCAGGGTGGACCCACCTGGAGGCGTGTCCTGGAGGCCCCTGCACCTCCATCCCAGCCCGTCCTATTCAACTCAACATCCTGGTCTGCAGGGTGCTTCCCAGACTCCCCAGGGCTCTGGAGGGCCACAAGCCTGCACCCACAACTCCCACTGAGCACCCCTCGAGGGCCCTGAGCCTCACCCCAGTCACGCCCTCTGTGGCAAGGACCAGGCATGCGTCCTTGAAAACGCGTTTCCCGGCCCAGTGGCCACTCCGGTGGGACCGCTCATCACAAAGCCGGAAGTCCGAACCCACCAACAGGAAGAGGTGGTTGTCTGACCCTGAAGATGACCGCCTCGAAACCAGGCACCGGCCACCGTGAGTCAGAGACCACACAATGGGAGGTGGCAGGGCCCTTTGGAATGTAGCCATAGGGGTAGCATTCCGTGGCGGGGGGGCAGGGATGCACAATCCATACACTTCTAACCCCCAGGTGTGACGGGGGTCACCTGGGACCCCTCAATCTGTCCCTCCCCATCTGGGACTCGGGGTCTCCCTTCCTGCCAGCCTAAGCCCACAGAGGGTCCAGGGCCTCAGGCTACCACCTGGACTGGCGTGGAAGGGGTTGGGAGGTGGGTCTGGCATTCTAAGAGAGCAGCCTGGGGGAGAGAGCCTCCCCACCTCCTAACCACCCCCCCCCCGCCCCCTCCTGCCCGCCAGCCTGCCCTCAGGTGAGGGGCGCGCAGGTGCTGGTGCACACCTGGACAGAGGGCTGCCAAATCCCCCAGGCGCTGTGGTAGGGAAGGGGGGGTGGGGGGTGGGGGGCGGGTAGGTGGAGTTGTTCTCAGGTCCAGGCGTGCCGGGGCAGAAATGCTCTTGTGAAACGCGGCAGCAGCTGGGCACGTTTGGAACAAAGCCTTAAGGCCTTCCAGCGCCGGGTGCTGAGCCCCCAAACAAAACACTGCACTGCCATGGCGTCAGAGCCGACTCACGGTGAACCCTCGGACAGGGCGGGGCTGCCTCTGAGAATTCCCGGGCCGTCCCTCTTGACGGGAGCCGCAGCCTCGTCTTACTCCCGAGAAGCAGCCCGCGGTTTCGAACCGCTGACCTGGCCGGCGGCGGCACGGTGCAAACCACGGCGCACGGATGGGATCGCGGGGGCGGGGGCGGGGGCGCACCACACCGCAGGGTCCCCTGGCTATCTGGCTAACCATGAGAGGCTCCCCCAGAGGCCCATCCCCACACCCTCACGGCAGGCCGACCCCGCCCCAGCGCTTGCCCCCGGCCCCGCCCACCTGTCAAAGATCGCACCGACGCCTGCGCTGTGGGCGCTGTTGCGGTGCACGTGGAGGCCGGTGGCCAGCAGGATGCCGTCCTTCACGGTGATGGAGCGGTGGGAGAAGGACGCGATGAGCAGCTCGTTCCAGCCTGGGGCGGCGGGGGGCGGGCACAGGGCACCGTCTGGGTTAGGCGCAGGGGCCACAGGCCGCGACTGGACCTTCCCAGAGACCCCCTGGGTGGCCCAGGCCGAGGGGGGTGGGCACCTGGGCCCCTTACGCAGCCGCGTTCCTGCGCATGCAGCTTCAGGGTGGGCCTCGGCTGTCCTGCCGGGAGGGGCCGAGTTGGGGCCCCGGGCAGCGCCCACTCACCTGCCCGCAGCAGAATGACCTGATCGTCCAGGGGCAGCTCGGAGAAGTGCGGGACCCGCTTGGCCCACTCCACCAGCGTGAAGAGCTGCTTGTCTGCGGCCTGGCAGATGTTGGTGACGGGGTCGTTGGGCTGCGGGGCAGAGGGCAGGGGGGCAGAGCAGAAGATCAGGGGAGAGGCGCAGAAGGGGCCTGAGTCCGGGGTCTGGGGAGACCACCAGGAATGAGCCTCTGAGGCTGAGCTGGTGGCCGGGAGAGCTTTGGGATTGAGGGGCCTGAACCCGGGAGCTGGAGGGGTCTCCAGGCTGGGGACAGGAAGGGCATATGGGATTGAGGGGTGGGAACCAAGGAATTGGGGAGGGCTGCCTCCTGGGTTAAGGGGTCTGATCTGGAGAGGCTTCTCAGAAGTGGTAAAAACAAGACTTGGGCCCTCCCCTGGAACCTCCAGATGGCGCTGGGCCGGCCACCTGTCCCGGGAAGCCAGTTTGGAACTTGATTCTGAGCAGGGGCTGGCACCCTGTCTGAAACCAGAGGTCGGAGGTCACTCGTTGCCATGGCAACCTGTGTAGTATCCAGTGCAGGCCTGGGGACAGGGGTTCCAGAGGAAGAGGAGGAGGAGGAAGGCATTAGGGCAGGAGGGTCCTGGCTCCTGGCATCTCTGGGCGGCCATGCTGCCTACCAAGCAGTGGTTGGAGACACCTTGTGTCTCTTAAAAAAAAAAAGTTTTTTTCTTTTAAACAGGGGGTGTAAATGCCAGTCAGGACACGGGGCCCAGAGTATAGGGGTCACCTGGCCAGTGGGGGAGGAGATTCCAAAGTTTCCCGTGACAGACCGGACTGCTCCCAGGGTAGGGCAGCCAGCGCTAACCTGGGGTCTGCTGGTGGGGGGATGCAGTAAGGACCTGGAATAGGGGGCCTGCCCTGGAGTGGGCGAACAGGAAGGCTGTCTGGGGCTTTTTGCCAACTGAGAGCTCCCTGGGGGGGAAGGGGCCATGACACCCCAGCACTGCCCATCCCCATGAGCGGGTCAGTAGGGGCTTCCTTTCTGTCTCAGGATCCTCCCTGGACAGCAGGCCGGCCATAAGCCCCAGCCGGTGCCAGGGGACAGCAGAGGCTGGGTGGACACAAGGCCTAGAGTCCAGGGAGTTGTCCACTGTGGCAGTGGTGCTGAACCCCCACCCATGCTCGGCTCTTGGGGCCCCTACCAAGAGGCAGGGTGGGCAGCCTTTCTCCGAAGGCCTGCGCTCCGGTGCCTGTGAGCCGCAGGGAGTGGGGGCTGCTCAGGGCATGGGCAGCCTGCAGACTAGGGCTCCCACAGGGCGGAGCGGGCAGAGGACGTGCTCCCGTCCTCCCCCAGCACATGCTGACCTGGGAGGAACTTGCAGCTGGCCTCTGTGCCTAGACCTGAGGCTGGTCAGCGGCATGGAGTTGTGGCCCGATGACCACAGTGACCCGACAAGGGAACAAAACACTGCCCTGCCCGGCGCCCTGCGCAGCCACGTCTTCCACCTGAGCCCACTGCGGCAGCCAGGGTGCCAGGACGCCGCCAAGGGCCAGGCAGGCTGCACTTCTGAAACAGACCAGCGCGTTCTCTTCTTTCAAGTTCTTTGCCACGACACACGGCACCAGTCCTCCGGCGGGTTCTCTCGTTGGGTCTGCAGCCATCCCGCTGAGAGGGAACTGGACACGGTCAGCTGCGCCCTCGTCCTCACTCACGGGCACATCTGCGCTCTCCGGGGCTGTCAAAGGGCCTCGGTCGGTGGCGGATCCGCTCCATGCGGTCACGTGTGATTTCGCATCTGGACCGCTGCGTCCGAGGGCATCGAGGGTGGGCCCGGGCAAGATGGACCCCTTGACAACGCCGGCCTCTTCCCCTGGCATCACGACCATCCTCCTCGGTCAGCGTGCGAAGTACAGGTCCTCCTGACACCCGGCGTGGGCCGCCCTGAAGGCTGCGGTCCTGACCACCGTCAGCAAGGGCTCCTCCGGGCCTCCTCCCCTGCCCCGAACCAGGCTGTGCCACCTGCACGCCGCAGATTGCTGACCAGCCTTCGCCCCACCCCGATGCCAGCTCCTCCTTCACACGACCCTGCTTCTCGGGTGACCTGGGCGGCACAGACCACAGTGAGAGCACCTGGCCTGGTCAAAGGTGGATGGAGGCTCCAGGCAGAAGCCCTGGGAGACGCGGGCGCAGCCACTCGGGGGGGTAGGGGGGCGGAGGAGGCTGGCGGCCTCGGGCAGCCCCCAACAGCCGAGACCCACACGGGAGGCGGACGAACATTGGCCAGCACACTGACCACAGCCCAGAGGGAGCAGCGGGAGGGAGGGAGAAACGGACCGCAGACAGGACCAGCCTATCAAGAGGCAGCAGACAGCCCTGTTTGTGGGCCGACACCCAGGACAGAGCTCTAGGCTGCAGACAACCCACCCATTTCCTGGAGGCCGTTGAGGACAGAGGGGTCCTGGTGATCAGAATGGTCCTGGGGTGGCCATTCCAAAGCCAACTCCCACATGGTGCCAAACAAGGCCCTCGCTGGGCCCGACAGGCCACACTGCAGGTGACCTCAGGAAAGACTGAGCCCACTGCAGCCCCCAGGGGCTCCAGTGGGATGGGTGCCCTGGGGGAGGGGCCAGGGTTACCCCACAGCATCATGTGGGGGTGACCCGCAGCCTCCCTGACCTCCCGGTCAGGTGGAGCAGGGCCCTGCAGGGCGGCAGGGCCTCCAGCGGTGGGCACGGGCCGCAGGCACCCGGGGGCTGCAGGGGAGCAGCAGGCACTCACCGAGCTGGGGTTCAGCCCCATGTTCGCCTCCACGTAGGTCTCCGTCTTGGGCTCCACAGCCACCTCGGCCTCCAGAATCTTCTCCACGGGCATGTCCTCGTTGGCACTGCTGGTGGACTCCACCTCATTCTCGCTGCGGTCCTTGCCCCGCTGCCGCTCCTCCTGCACCGCTGGGAGCACAGAAGGGATGGGGGTGGGGGGCATCAGCCAAGGCAGCTAACCCTCCACCATGAGCGACGGCCATAAAGACCCAGCCCAGCCCCCACAGAATGAGAGACAGACGGCGGCCAGGCCCCCTCCCCAGCTCCCTGAAGCCCCTCCCCTCTGCCGAGGCCCAACGTCGGGGCCAGGGAAAGCCAGGAAGGCTTCCTGGGAGAAATGGCCAGAGATGACATCTAGGCATCCAAAACCACCCATGCAGAGGCCTCACAGGACAGAGTGGGGGTGCCCCAAGGAGGGTCCCATGGCCACGGGGTGGGAGTGTGTGACTCAGGGAAGGGGTGGCTGTGGGGAGGCCCGCCCATGTAGACAGCAGGGTGACGGGAAGGGCCGACTTCCATTCTGTACCCCCCAGGGCGGAGGGACACTGGACAGGGCACCTACCTAGACTGGGGGGTCCCTAGCCCAGCCCCCTCCCAGCAGGAATCCCCCCACAGGCTTAAGGCAGTGTTGGGGAGCCCCGCCAAGGCTGCAGGATCCTGGCTGACCCCACCCCCGCTCTCTGGGGGTGCGCTGGGGCGGGGGTCTTAGGGGTTCTACTCAGTCTACTCCACTGGTCCCCCAGCACAGAGCTAACAGGGGGGGAGGGGGGTCCCAGCCCCAGTGGGGTCAGGGGTCTGCCAGGCTCTGTCCCTTTAGCCCACCCTGATGGCTCACCTGCCCCAGACCTCCACACACAGGCCTCAGGCCCGCACTGCAGCACCTCATGTCCCTGGTGTCCGCCCACTGCTGTCCCTGCCCCTGTCCTCCCTGCCACCCACGCCCACCTTCAGGCCGCCAGCCCCACCTGCTACCCCAGGACTCCATTAAGGTTGGGGCCAGGGCATGGCACCCAGCAGAGGGACCTGCACGCACCAGTCACTGACTGCGCCTGCCACTCCCCGTGCCAGTCCTCCCCCTGCAGTTTCACTGAGGGCACCTGTCCTCCCCCAGCTCAGAACCTGCTGCCCGGGCGGGATCTACCATGGCTGGTACACACGTGCACACAAACGTATACGCCATACATAAGCACACACATATCACACGGCCCATGCGTAAACACACACCACACGGTACGTACACGCAGATACACACACTTAACACACTCCACATAAACACACCACCCAGCACACACACGCAGATACACACACGCTCACCACACGCACACACGCACACAACACACGTAGGAGAGAACCCATGCCGCGGGGCCTGGGTAGGCCTGAGGGCGCGGTGCTGAGGGTGGGGAGGTTGCTGGGTGAGACCACTGACACAGGAGTTCACAGTCAGAGGTGTCTGCGCCACAGGAAGCAGATCTTGATGGCTCCCGGACATTTGAACTGCCAACCGTGAGGCCCAGCAGCACGCCAGCGTTGAGGAGATAAGGCTCAGAAGGACCGGCGAGCCGCAGGCAGGAACAGCCCCCGCGTGCCCTGCACCCACCCGGCCTGCGTTGGCGAGGGCCCTGGGCTGGCTCCCCAAACCCTCCTGTTCCATGGGCCACCAGGACCTGCAACAGCCGGGGGACACTCAGCTTTGACCCCACCTCCTGGCCATCTGGGGACACGGGGCCCCTGGGTCCGGCCCCTGCTGCCACTCCGCCAGTCCGGGATCTGAGAGGGGCCCGCTTCCCACGCCCCACGGGGTCTCACACTGCTGCAGCCTCCACACCCTGCCCCCTCCAAGGCCTGTGCGGGGACATCCTCACCCACCCCAGGACGGCCCCTCCCCGAAAGCCAGCTGACAGGGTGCTCGGGGGGGGGGGGGCCACACTGGGCCAGGGCACTGGCAGCCACGCCACGCAGCAAGCCAGGGACAGGCGCCAGCAGGCTCCATTAGGATCATATGGAAAACCTGACCACAGACAGAGCGGGGGAGGCTCAGCCCTGTGCACCCAGGCCCCCAGGACTCCAGCCAGGGCGTGGTCACGGGCCCAGGCAGTCCACCCCCCACTGAGGGGTCCCTGGTGCCCACGCAGGCCAACTTTGGCCCACATGTCCAGGGAGCCAGCACGGGGCTCTGGGGGGCGGGCAGGTCTCAGCTGAGAGGTCAGCGCCTGGTGCACCCTGTGGGGAAACTGAGGCCCAGAACCACACGCTCCAGATGGCAGGCCCAGGCAGCTGCGTGGCTCTCCCCAACCTAACCGTGCTGAGAGCGGCTTTGTCCCTGGGCCCCGGGGCGGGGGGGGGGGGGGGCCGGGAAGAGGACTGGTTTCACCCCCCAGTCCTGAAGGCAGTCCCCGGTGAGAGGCGGGAGAGGTTGGCCCCTGGCATGAGACTAGCGCGGGCGGGCACGGGCAGGGAGCAGGCTCCTGGCACCCGCCTCCCCCACAGGCTGCCAGGCGCTAATGAGCGAGTGTTTTGCGCAGCACTTTGAAGCTGTGAAGGGCGGCTGGGCGGTAAACAGCACGGCTTTATTTACAGTCGGCGCCGCCAGCCCCGTCCCCTCTGCAGCCCCGGCCTGTGGACGTACGCTGTGCTGGGCCCCAGGCCTTGCAGGGAGGCGTCTGCAAACACGGCCCCTCCTCGTGCTCCGCTCCCAGTCTGGGGGGGCCAGACGCTGCCATCCACGTCTGCGCCGCAGAGGCCCCAGCCAGTGCCCCCCACTGGACCAGGCTCTGGACACAGCCCCTCTGCCGGGTAGACCCTTCCTCACACCCTGTCCACACCCCACTGGGTCAGCCCCAGCCCAGCCGCCAGGCAACCAGGACAGAGCCCGTCCAGGGCAGGGCCCCTGAGCCCCCAAGAGGAGGGTGCGGGCAGAGCCGCCCAGCTGGCTCAGGAAGGCGACAGGCCTGCACCCAGCAAGCATGGGCACGGAGACCCCACCCGGGGAAACTGAGGCTGCTTTCATGACCAGGTCCCTGCTCAGACTCAAGGCCCCAAAGCTCTAGCCCAGCCTTTCAGGGCAGGCACACAGCTATGCACACGTACACACATGTACACATGCGTCCACACACGAACACTCGCGTGTGGGCATGCATCTATGCACACACGCACACTTGAGCACACCATGCAAGTGCATGCATGTAACTCACACACCTACGTGCACGTGCACACACATCACGTTACACACACATGCATGCACAGACAGACATGGCCCTTTCCCCTTGGGCCTGGTTCAGAGCTTGGTCACAGGGACAGGAAGCAGGAGGGAGGGAGACCGGATCTCCCCCCACAGGGTCCCCAGACTCATCTCTCCCTTCAGACTGAGCATCTACCAGTCACCCCAGCAAACAGGCCAATGCTTCTGCGGGGGGTGGGGGGGAGGGCGGGGACTTGTCAACACGGTGATCCCGGGCCCAGCCCCCCCCCCCCCCGCGGCCCCCCGGAATGCTGCAGAACGGGTCCGGGGCGCTGCCTGCGAGTACAGGCCCTGAGGTTGCTCAACCTGTGATACTATCACCAGAAGGTGGGGTGGCCGTCTGTCCGCCCGCCCAGAGCCCCACGGGCCTGCTGAGCAGGGCGTGTGGTCAGCCGCTCCAGACGGCCGTGCGTGCCCCTGGCCCCATTGGTAGCGGGTATGACGGTCAGGCCTGGAGGGGTCACGGCGCCCCAGGCTGTCAGGGCAGCAGCCACTATGAGGGAGAGCGGGCAGAACCCGGGACTGACCCTCCGCCCAGCTTCAGGGCCTCACCAGGAGACCACTTTGTAGCAGTCGAAACAGGACAGGCTCGAAGGGGGTCTGGGTACTGCCAGGGCGGTAGCTGCCTGGGCCCACCTCCCAGCCTTGCCCCGTTCCAGGAAGGCAGGCGTGGACACCCCGTGCACCACACAGGACCCGAGGCGGCCACGGGGCTAGGCCGCGCCCGGCCACCCACACGGGCTGGGGTCTCCAGGGCTTCCCGCTCAAGGTTGACACACAAACCAGCAGGGCAAAGGGCGAACCCCTGGGCCCGGGATCTCCCGGGCGGCCTTCTGTCCGGGGCTCGTTGCCCGCCCGCCCCCGGAGCCCGGGTGAGAGGAGTGCATGGGGGTCAGGCCGGTGTAGCCCTGCACGCAGCACCTGCTCAGGCCAAAGGCAGGGGGCCAACAGCTGCCATCCCCGATCCAGGGCACGACACACGCCCCCTGCAGCCCTTCCCCACCCCCTGCAGTGTGGACACGTGCCCTCCAAGGCCAACCCCCAGCTTCTGCCTGACGTCCATGCCCAGGTGCTGACCGCCCGCCATCCCCAGCATCTTGCAGGTGTTTGACACTTAGGGCCCAGCATCCACAGCAGCCACCAACCGCCTGCCTCCACCCCACACTCCACCCCCTCTCCTCACTCCCGACAGGCTGGCCCTGCCTCCAAGCCCAGGGGCCCTGGCCAGCCCTGCTTGACCACAAGGGGGCCTGCAGGGCCAGGTGGCATATGCATATTCATCCCGGCAAGGGGAAGGTGAGGGACTGGCCATCAGTACAGCCGGGTGAACCCTCTGGGCCTGGTTCTCGCCCTGCACAGCATAAGGTGGGCCCAGCTCTCAGCTCCCACCAACCCAGGCACAGGCAGGGGTCAGGCCCACAGTCCCCCAGCTGCCCACCAGCTGCAGCCCAGCTCAGGCCAGGGCCTCGGGGCCAAGAGACCGGGTACTTCCTTCTCTGACCCTCTGAGCCCTCCCCACATGCTTGGGACCCAGCTGGGGTTCTGTCCGCTCAGCAAGAACTGGGGCTGCAGAGATACCCCCAAATTTACAACAGATTAAAAGATCCCTCCGCCCACCAGCACCTGTGAAGCTGCCCCCCAGCTGCTGGAGGGGGGGGGGAACTCTAGGGAGAGGGAGATGGGACAAGCTGAGACGCTAGTGTCCAGTCCCCAAGTCTGCTGAGCACACCAGGCCAAGGGTCAGTCACAGGCCAACCTGCCCCCCATGCCCACGGCCACGCTGCGCCCACAGAGTGGGTGCTGACCACCCAGGAGATGGTGCACAGAGCAAGGCGAGGACCCCTGCAGCCCAGGGGATGCAGGTCACCCTACCAGGGAGGCCTGACCACACCAGGGACACGCTGGCCAGTTAAAGGCCTGTGGATGGGTCCTGCTGCAGGGCATCGCCGGACAGTGTGACTGTCCCAGATGGAAGGGCTGCTTCTGAGCCAATGACCGGCCGCCAAGCTGGCTCCCACAGCACCCACTGCACCCCGCGCGCCTGGCTTCACAGAGCTACAGACTGAGCAGGGCACAGGGCGGGGGGCCCCACAGGCACCTTCACCACAGACCCTGCCCACCTGCCCCCAAACTAGACCACCCAGCCACGGCCCCTTAGTGCACAGCGACACCGCTGGGTAGGCAGAGCTGCTCCCCAACCTGGACCCCCACCCCTGCCCCACAGGCCCTACCTCCCCCCGTCCCATGCCCACTGGCCCTGTGCCCTGGCCACCCGCCCCACCCCGTGTCCACCCTGCCCTGTGCCCCATCTACCCTCCCCACCCCATGCCCACCCGCTCTGGCTACCCTCCTCGCCCTGCCCTGTGCCCGGACCACCGCCCGCCCGTGCCCACCTTCCCGCTTCATGCCCATGGCCAGGCACTTCTGGTAACGACAGTACTGGCAGCGGTTGCGCTGGCGCTTGTCGATGAGGCAGTCCTTGTTGTCGCGGCAGGTGTAGGTGAGGTCCTTCCGCACCGTCCGCTTGAAGAAGCCCTTGCATCCTTCGCAGCTGTACACCCCGTAGTGCTTGCCTGGGGTGGGCGGTGGGGGACGGGGGGCGGTCACAGCACGCCCCTCCACGTCCCGACCCCACCCCTGCCCTCCCAGGTCTCGGCCACAGGCCCCCGCCCTCACTGCAGGCTGGTCACAGGCCGGTCTGGCCCCCAGGAGCCCACCTGAGGAGCGGTCCCCACAGATGGCGCAGATGTGCTTGGTGAAGGGGGCCATGCTGCCCGAGGGGTGGGCCGGGACCTTGAGCACTCCGTTGAGGCCGAGCGGGGGCTTGATGTCCTCGGTGCTACTGACCAGGTTCATGGGCGAGTTGAGCTGCGGAGGGAGGAGTGGAGGCGGGGCAGGGTGGGTGAAGGGCGGACGGCCCCGGCTGGGGTCTCTGTGTGTCTCTTCCCCCCCACCCCCGCCCCCCCCTCCCTGTGGGGCACCTGAGCACCCCCGGGGAGCCCAGCCTGGGCGAGGTGCACTCTCCTGGGGGTGAGCTGGGTGCCTGGCTGGGGACACTGGACCCTGAGCCCTTAGTTTCCACAGCCAGGGCCCCCACCCCCACCCAGGGTGCTTGCTTCCCCTGGGGCACCCTGAAAGGGTGGGGCAGGGGTCTGGTGCAGGGAGACAGCCCTGCGCTGGCTTGCAGCAACGTAGGGGGGTTGGCGTGGGAGCTGGGGGAGGGGGGTCGCTGGGCAACAAGGCAGCCGTGAGACAGCAGTTTTGGCCTCCCCACGGCCTGTCTCCAGCCAGCGCCAGGGCGCGTCGCCAGCCCCATCCTTGGGCGCCGAACCCCAGCCGGCAGTCCCCGCCCCCACTTCTGCAAACCCCAGAGAAGGCGGAACTCACAGACAGTCGAGGAAGCCTCTTGGGGGGGGGGGGCAGCAGCTGTGAGAGCTGCCCCCTGGTAGCCCCCGGGGCCCTCCCGCCCCCTCCCCTCTTCCTTCTCAGGAGCCCCAACTCTCAGGCCTCTTTCTCAAGAGACAGGAAGGGCGCGGGGGCTCGAAGCCAGCACAGCAGAAACCACCCACCCCGGGCTGTGGCACGCGCTGGTGCCTGGAGGAGTCACTGCGGGGGGCGGGGAAGGGACGTCCACACTGGGGGGCTGCCTGAAAGAGGCCGGGGCCTGGACTGAGGTGTGCCTCACACGGGGCCTTCGGAGCCCCGTGGACGCTGGGGGAGACAGTGGAGTGACGTCTCTGGCTGGTGCTATGTGCCCATCTCCCAGAGGGGGAGGCCGAGGCCGGGCCTGGCAGCGGCAGAGTGGGCGTCAGGCTTTGTGGCGTGGAAGAGTGCAGCCATCACAGGATCCCTGGGCTGCCAATAGGGAAACCGAGGCGGAAGGCGGGACGGGACACAGCCCCCGGGACCCGGCCTCTCCCACTGTTCACCAAGGGCCAAGCAGCCCAAGAAGGGACAACGAACCCTGCACCTGGCGCGGCGCCTCCCAGGAGATGCCCTGGCTACAGGTCCCTCCTCCCCCAGGGGTGGCCTATGGGTCCAGCCCCGAGTCTCCCTCGGCGAGCTGCCCGGCCGGCTCTGCACACGGCCCGGCCCACAGCCCTGCATGGCAGCCCACACGTGCTCCAGGAAGAGGGCTGGCCGGGTGACCTGCCGGGCCAGGCAGGGGGTTGCCCCAGCTGACATCTGCAGGGGGTGCGGGCAGACGGGTCAGAGAGGGCCGGGACAGGGGGTGCCTAGTGAAGGTGAGCCGGGGCCCACCTGTCCCCTCTGGGTGGCCAGGCTTGGCTGCGGCAAGATGGGGTCCCCCTTGCCTCTTCCTCAGGGGACTCTCGCCCCTTCTCCCAGCCCTGAGCCGGGCAGCCTTGGGTCTGACACTGGCCTGAGGTGAGTGGCCTCGGCCTCCAGCAGGGACGGGGCCTAGGCTGCGGGCAGGCAGTGTCCAGCTCTCCTGCGCTCAGTGCCTCGGCGGAGTCTCACCTGAACACAGGGCACGCCGGCCAGCTCCGGCCACCAGGAGGGCAGGCCCGGCTCAGAGCTGCTGGCCAGAGCAATGCAATCCTGCCCACGCCCAGGCCCCAACCTCAGGGACCCACCCAAGACCACTCCTGGGGAGCACCATGATGTGCAGGAGGGGCGGGCGGGGGGACACCCATTTCCCCTTGCCACTCATTTCAGTTCCCGCGGGCCTCCCGGCCCACCTCAGCGGCTCCTGCCACGCCTGCCACGCCCTTCCTCCCCAGCAGGCACTGCCGCTGCCCGGCCACATGTGTGGGAGCTGCCTGGACGCCCAGGCCAGAGGGCACAAGGCAGCCTGCCTGACCCAGGACGCCGACCAGCTTCCATCTGCCCGCCCAGGGATGCCCACACTGCCCCGGCCCTAAGGGCCGCCAGGCCGAGCCTGGCTCAGAAAACTCTGCGGTTTCAGCAAGTTGAAGTTTGCGGTTGTGGTTTTGGGGGGGACACATCCCCCTTGGACTCCACCCACACTCCCATGAATATGGGGAACTTCGAGTTCCCAGGGCAAACTGCTGAAGCCCAGAGGCTGCACGTGCACCCCCTCCCCCACCCCCCCGCCTGCCGGAAAGCAGCCCATCCCAGAAGGGGGGCCAACTCCAGAGCAAAGCTGCCCCCCCAAATCACAGACCGCCACCCGCACTCACCTGAGGGCTGCCGGCACCAAAGCCCAGGGTAGGTGCAGGGGGCACTGTGAGGGAGTGGGGGCCCATGGGCGGGCTGATGACGGAGAAGGGGGGGCCCATGCCGTTGATGGGGGAACTCAGGGTGCTGATGGGCGAGTGCAGCTGGCCCGGGGAGCCCAGGGAGGAGCCGACGGCTGGCCCCAGGGGGGGGTGCAGAGAGGACGCTGCCATGGGCCCACGGGCCGACGGGGTGCCGAGAGAGGAGGGGTTCACCTGGGTGGAGAAGTCTGCAAGACAAGAGGGCAGAGACAGCGTCAGAAGGAGGCCAGGGCCCCAGTCAGCACCCCCTCTCCCCATCCCGACCGATCCCCACGGACCCATGGGCCAGCTCCCGCCCCTGTGTCACACACGGGGACGGCGCTCTGCACAGCCGAGCCCTCCCCACTTCTCCCTGCGGACCACAGCTGAGCCCCGTCACGGGCCTCCCCTCCCCGAGACCGCAGACGCTCAGGACAGCCCACAGATGGCCTGGCTGGGCCGGGCAGCAGTCAGAAACATCAGGCCGCTGGTGGCCCCCAGATGGGGAAACAGAGACCCCGAGTGCTTGCAACTCATCCCCTGCATGGGGGGAAGGCAGCGTCAGGGCCTTCACGGGGACAGCCTTCCACCCGCCACTCATCTCGCTGGGCCTCAGCCTTCCCCTGGGCTGCCACGACCCTGAGCAGGACAAGTGACAGCTGAGAGGGGTCTTCCACAGGCAAAGGGGGGCTCAGTGACTGATGGGGGGGAGGGGGCGTGACAGCCATGCACCCCCGCCCTCAGAGTAGGTCCCCACGGATGCCGACAGAGGGGTCAGGTCCCCCCGCAGCCAAGTCCCCAGGCCCCTCCCGGCGGTCACCATGTCCATTTGATTCCAAGTCCTGAAGAGACGCAGGAGGCCTCCAAGCCCTCCAGGTCATGGGACACCTTCATCGGGTGACCCCACAAGGCGGACAAGAGGACTCACCTCCACCTGCCACGCCGAACAAGAGGGGCAAACCTGTGGGATCTCCAAACCGGAGGGTGGCGGCGCCTACTGGCGGTGGGTGGTATTGCAACTCCGCTCTAGGAACCACTACGTACACCGCCCCCCCCACCCCGGAAGCCCAGGGAGGTCCACACCTGGAGCCCAGAGGGAGGCCCCAGGTCCAGACGTCCCCAGCTGGGAAGTGGCTAACCCAGAATCAGGGCGCGCGCACCAGAGGACCCTGGATCTGACGCCGTTCCCTGAAGAAGCGCCATCCCCCCCCACCACCCGTGGGCCCTCTAAGTGACCGCCTCACAGCCATCTCCAGCTGCCCCTCGGCTGGACAACCAGGGGGCCCTGCCAGCCATCAGGTCAGAAGGACCCCTGACAACTTCACCCGGCCCCTCAGTCACCCTCGTCTCTTCCCACACCTGGTCCCATCACCCACCGGCCAGACGCCGACGGGCAAGTCCCGGAAGCTGGACGAGTGGGAGAGGCCAGCATCGGGAGCGGGGAAGGCTCATGCCCAGGTGCAGGTGACGCCGGCTTGCTGAGAGGCAGCATGCACCGAGGGGGTGGGTCACACAAAAACTTCAAGAAGACAGAAATCCTCACCACGGCCACGAAGCAAGGTCATTCTCGGCTCGGCGGAGAGACTGAAGTGGGCCAGGGTCCTGACCCGCACCGAGGACTCACACCGCCCACGGCAGCGGACAGGCGGCGTCCGCTCACACACGTCCCCGTGTTTAAAGCGCAAAGGTGTCCTTTGGAAGGCTAAGACAGGCCTGACCCAAGCCACGGCAGGGAATGCGGGAGACTGCAGGGGACGTGGGGTGAGGGGTGGGGGGTGGGCGTGTTTAAATGCAGCATCTGCGCATGCGCGCGCGCGCGCGCACACACACACACACACACACACACACACACACAGCGGCCAAGAAGCCCGATCCCGTCCGTCTCAGACACAGCACGACAGGGAGCTGCTCGGAGGGAGGCAGCGAGACGGGTCTGACCTGCTTGGACGAAGACGACGACGTGCTCCCGGCAGATACCCGACCCCTGCCTGCTCAAGGGAGGGGGCGAGAGCGAGGGGCTCCTGGATGAGCTGGATGGGGCCGTGGCCGCAGCCAGGCGACAGATGTGGGAGCGCACGGGGCCCAGCAGCTTCCGTCCCCTGGGCCCCAGGCCTTACGAGCCAGAGGGGTGGCCCCTGACGACCGCTCGCCCACACCGAGGGCGCGGGTCCAGTGGGCACGGCGGCATGCTGCAGGCTGGCACAGGGCCAGGCTGGCTACTGCCCCTTCCAGCCCGGCCCAGAGAGGACAGCAGCCCATGTTCAGGGATGGGCCAGGCTGGCCCCAGAGCTGCACCTCTCTCTTCCTGGCCTGGCGGGCTAGGGTGAGGCAGGATAGTCACTCCCAGGCCCTCCACCCTCCCCTCCCAGAGGTCATCTGGGGAGGGCAGGAGGGAGGTTCTCATCTTGGGGGCCGCCTGCCAGATCACCTCTGGGGCCGCTCCTGAGGAGGCAGAGGCCGGCCAGTGGTGTCCACCCCACAGGACAGCAGGGCCAGCAGAGAAGCATGCGCCTTGGCCTGAGGCTGCCACCAGGCAGACGGGAGGAGTCCTGGCTGGACTCTCAGTCTGCTCTCCCAGCAGGAAGCTAGGGGCGGGTGGGCAGGGGGAGATCAGCTGGAAGGAAGGAGGGAGGGAGGGAAGGCAGGAGGCGGCCTGCTGGCTGTCCACTGCAGACTGTACCCCAAAGGCCCTGGCCCTGTGGAGGGGGGCACCCACCAGGCAGAAGGGGACACTAGTCAACCAGGGAAAGAAAGGCATGGGGCATGGTCAGGGGAGCTCTGAGAAAGGGGTGGGGCAGGTCCAGGGGAGGGAGCACAGGGGTCCTGCCACCAGCGCAAGCCCTGGCCTCTGGGGCCCGGCTGGGGGTGAGTGTGGCAGGGCCAGTGTCCATGCTGTGCCGGGATGTCTGAAGTGGGGATGGGGCTGGAGGGGCGGGCAGGGGCACAGGCCTCTTCCCAGTGTGTCCTGTTTACACTCAGGGAACGCCCCCAGCAGACACTCCAGGGCCCAGCGACAATGGGACCGGTGAGCAGGAAGAGGACGCTGACCAGAGAGGAGAGGAAGCCTCTAAACACACTGGGCCTGCAGGCCACACTGCCTGCCCTCCCCTCCCAGCCCCCCTGCCACGGGCTGGCCCCCGCCTGCTGAGTGGGGCCCCGATAAGACCTTTTCCTTCAGGGGCCCGGCTTTGGGCGGGCTGGGCCCATGCTCGAGCTTATCTGGTGCATCTCCCACAGGCTGGAGGCGCCCAGGATGTCCTGAGAAGAAGGCAGGTCACAGACAACCCCAAGCCCCAGAGCCTGGTGGCCTCCAACTGGGCATCAGGGAGACTCAGGTGGGGGGGGTGGGGAACAAGCGAGACGGGGCCCTGGTGCTAGGGAGCTGCCAGGAGGACCCCGGCATCCCACCACCGGACGCACACAGGCCCCTGCCACCACAAGCTTGTCAGCCCCCAAACTGACTGCCTGGAGAGGCTGTGGCCTAATGAAGCTGGGCCTCGCAGGCAGGCGTGGGCCCCCCGGGGCCCCGAGCAGAGCCTGGACTCGGGCGTCGGTCAGGCTGCAGCTGTGTGGGCCGCGTCGAGGGCCATGTGGGCTACTCATGGGGTGGTGAGTTCCCCAGGGAGGGAGGCAAGCAAGCAGCGTCAAGCCTGAGGAAATGCTGCCCCACGTCCCCGTTCCCGCCTGCTCCTCCCTCCAGCAGGGGCCCCTGGGCCGAGAACACAGAGTCCCAGCCCCCCGCCTCTGGGGCAGGAAATGCCAGGCTATGGGGGGACGGCAGGGAGTCCCCGAGATGCCGCCCCACTCCCCAGCAGACTAGGAGACCCACTCTGGGGAAGGTCCTGGGGGCGGGGGGGGGGCGTCCCAGCAAGTCTGGGGAGCAGACCAGGAAACTGAGCCCAGACAGGGGGGCGGGGGGAGTGGAGGGGGTTTCTGCCGCCTCTTCCCCTGAGAGTCTGGGCAGTGGGCGGCCTCCCAGCAAGGAGGCCCAGAGCCCACGCGCCCCACCTGCCTGAGGACTCCCCGGAATTGAAACCCTGGGGCAGGCAGCCAGTGGGCCCTGAGCCGTTTCCTGGGGCGCCCACCTCCAGCCCCCGACTTCCGAAGTGCCACTTCCCCTGCTGCCCGCCGAGGGGAGAAGTGGCAGCCAGGCAGGGGCTGTGGTAGGGACGTGGCCCTGACCACGGCGAGACGGGCTTTGAGGAGGCTGCAGGCGGCTGGGGCAGGGAGGTGGGTGTCAGGAAGTGTCCCCTGGACAAGGGGCACCCAGAAGACCTGCCGGCATGGGCAGGGGTTCCTGTCCACCACCATGGGGCGAGGCCCACCACTCCCTGGCTGAAGGCCCCACATGGGTCCCCTGAGCTGGCTGGCCCCCCTTTGCCCTGCATGAACGCAGTAAGGCCTCCACGGTGGGGGCTCCCTGCAGAAGCTGAGCCAGTGTCTGCGTCCCTCGGCCCTGCCCGCCCTCAGGGAGAGACACCAAGACATGCCTGTGACCCCAGGCCCAGGCAGCAGCACGGCCCGGTCCGGTGTTGGCTTACGACTCAGGTGGCGAGGGCTGAAATTTCAGCTCCTTCAGGGTCACCCTGCCCTTTGCCCGGCCCCCAATCTCAGCCCCACGGCGAGGGGCCAGGGGCACTGGGTCCTCACCCAGGCCAGGGCCCTGCTCTCTGTAGCCTCCCCTCCGCTTGACCAAGCAAGCGGCCCTCCAGGACCGGCCTCCAGGACAGACGTGCTCACTCTCCCACCGTAATCCACCCCCGCCCCCCCCCCATCTCCCTGCTCCATTGCCCTTCTGCATTTGTGAGGACAGCTTGGGGGGGAGGGGGGGGAACCCACTCTGCACCATGGGGGTGGGCCAGCCCCGCCCCCGGCCAGTCATGGTCTCAGCAGACAGCAGGGCCAGAGACAGTGGCCGCTGACGGACAAAACGAAGCCCGGCCCGCACCTCTCCCACTGCCCGGAGGGGGCCAAGAGCCCCTGGCCTTCCTCTGCCCGGCACCGCGACCCCCTGCCCGGGGAGCCTCCAGGGCTCAGCAGAGAGGCTAAGGTTCTGCCCAGCGCTGCCCGCTCCCACCCCAGGACTGGGAGGTCCAGCCGGACCAAACCCACCGGGGTCCCAGGTGCCCCTTGGTGGGTGCCAAACCCCCCAAACTCGGGGGGGCAAGGTCTCAGCGCCCTGAGAATGCCCTCCCCCAGGACGGGACTGGAGTGGAAGTTGACAGGGGACTGTGGTTGGTGGGGAGGGCCCATGCCCATCAGGAGGCGGCACGGGCAGTTTGAGCTGCGTCTACCCCACCTCCTGAGGCCCAGAAGACTCCTGGCTCAGGCCCTCAGCCCAGCTGGGCAGAGCACGGAGTCCCTGCGCGGGACAACACTCTCGGATCGACCACACCGGGGACAGCTACACCCCCAGTGACCAGAGAGGCTGGCGGTGAGCTGACCACATTCTGCCCTGAGCAGTCAAGGGCCGGTGCTCGGGGACAAAAGGGGAAGCAGTGGACACCCAGCCTGGGGCCTGTGGTCGGCGACAGTGGGCAGCACACACAGTGCAGCCGCCACCTGGGGAAGGACCTGTGGCCAGCAGGAAGGGTTGGCCCCCTAGCCGCCACCCCCACCCCCGCAACTCAGGCAGGGAATCCGGGCACCGCTCACCAGAGCACCCAGTGCCCCAGACCACGCGCTCCCCCACCCCTGCCCTGCTTGACAGCACCCCAAGGGGGGACGCCCAGACAGCCCCACGCAACACTGGGACACAGGGACTGGGCATGCACCCCTTCCGGGCCTTGAGGGGCCCAGACCCATCCAGGCTGCTCCGGCTGCCCTGGCAGCTTCCTCTAGCTGCCCTCGCCCAGGACGCTGCCCAGGGGGCTCAGGCTGCCCCCTGCAGTCCCATTTCCCTCCACCCGCCCCCCCACGCACCCCTGTGCTGCCCGGGTTCCCCCCCTGAGGGGGGAGGGTCAGGAGTCCCCTCACCCTGGCCAATGAGGGGGTGGTGGGGGACGTCATCACGGAGGGCTAAGAAATAAGGGACACAGGGGGGCCCCCAATGAGGGGCTGCTGTGTGAGGTCCAGCAAACCCTCGCTCCTGGCCTCTGCATAGCAGTGCCCGATGCCCGCGGCAGGCCTGCCCTGCCCTGCCCTGCCCCCACCAGCCCTGCACAACACCCCTGAAAATAGTCACCTCCCCCTCCTGTGTGAGGGCCGCGGCCCCCACCTCCGGCCACTGAACAGGCCCCACACGCGCCCTGCAGAGGCCTCGGCCCAGTCCACCTCCCACCCTGATGCTGACGCACTCACACATGCACACACACACACACACACACACACACATCACACACGCATACACACACTCACATTCATCACACACTCACACATACGCATATATACACACATCACACACTCACCTACACACACATACACACACACATACACACATGCACGCACACATACATCACACACACACGCACACACACATGCATCACGCACAATACACACACGCATATATACACACATCACACACTCACCTACACACACGCACACACACATCCATCACACACACTCACCTACACACACGCAGTCACCTACTCACACACACACATACATGCATACACACACATACACACGTACACATACACATGCATACACACACATACATCACACTCATACACACGCATATATACACACATCACACACTCACCTACACATACACACACACACACATACATCACACACTCACCTACACACACCCATACACGTACATCACACACACTCACCTACAGTCACTTACTCACACACACACGGATAGTCACCTACTCACACACACATACATGCATACACACACATACATCACACACACCTACACACACATCTCACAGTCAGTCACACATACACACACGCATACACATACATCAGTCACCTACTCGCACACATACAGCAATCCACACACACGTCCTCTCACCTACAAACTCACATACACACACATACACCACACGCTCAGCTACATACACACCACACTCACATCCTTATACGCACTCAGACATACACCATACACGCACCACGCACACACGTGCACCCACACACAGGCACACACATGGGCAGGCTGGGCACACTCACCTCTGCTGGGCCACAGTCTCCTGTCCGTCCAGACCATCCCCCGGGCACGGTCCCTGAGCTGGGGCGCCTGCCGCCCCCCCCCCTCCACACACACACACCGGGGAATTCCTGGTGAAATCCCCAGCACACCGCAGCCAGGAGGAGGCGCCCGCCCCGTGGTTTCTCGTCAACAACAAACACTTTCAGTTTGAGCTGCGCCGTCTGCGGCCAGCCGGTCCGTCGGGGAACCACTCCACCGGCTTCCTCTGACTGCCAGGGCGGTGGGCAGGTGGCGGGAGGGGTCCTGGGTGCAGCACACGCTGCCCTGGGGATGCAGACCGGCCCCACGGCCGGGGACAGAGCAGCTGGAGCCTCACCTGGTCTCCCAGGGGTCCATTGGGAGCCGGGGTGGGGGTGGGGGCCCCCTCAGTCAACCGGCTTTCCAAGAACCACCCGCACAGGGGACGGTCCCCCAGCTCCACCCACCTCAACCCTGAGTCAGCGCAGAGCCTGGGGGAGCCGGGCTCTGCAGAGTGGGGGTGACCCAGACCCCGAGTGGGGCCATGGTGCCGGTGGGGGTGTTCCTGTCTCAGCCCTGCGGGGAGCACCTGCTGGGGAACCTCCATGGACAGCGGCAACATCCACTGCTCCGAGGGCGCCAACCCCCAACTCCCCACCTTGAGCCGCTGTGCCTCTCAGCCTCCAGAACGTGCAGGGGCCCCGCGCCTCCACATCCCAGCTGGGCCCCTTCAGCCCCCTGCACCCCGTCACAGATTCCACACAGGCCCACGCAGCAGCTCCACAGAGCCCATCTGCCCCCAGACAGGATAATCCCCCGGGCACCGGCTGCAGGCCCCACTGGGCAGGCCAGGCCAGGCGGCAGAGGCCCAGCTCCAGGTAGCTGGCCACTAGTGGCCACACTGCCCACGTGGCCCTCTGCTCTGGGCTCTGCCCGACGTCCACACGCTGCTGTCACCACTGCCCTTGGAGTCCCACGCCTGCTCCCAGCCCATGTCCCGGGCCAGAGTCGGCGTGGACAAGGGCCGGTGGCCAGCCCTCCTGTGGCCACAGACACAGCCGGCCAGCAGGGTGCAGCAAGGTCGGGGTCTCCTCCAGGGTATCACAGTCAGGGAGAGTGGGAGAGAGGAAGGGCACCCAGGTATCGGGGTGACCGCGGGGTCAGCATGCCCCACGCTGTGTACAGACAAGGCCTCCCGGAAAGGTGAGGCCAGCACGCCCCTGACCTGGGCACCAGCCAGACGCCAACCCCTGCACAGAACCTACCCAGCCCCTCCACCCCCAGAGAGCAGCAGGGCCTGACCTGGCAGTACCCCAGGGGTCCCCAGCCCAGAAACGGCAAACCCCACGCCCTGGGCCCCCACCCCAAGGCGTGCTTCCTCAGAGCCACTGTCCCAGTGGACAGGGCGCCCAGGAGCAGAGACTGAGGGGACAAGAGACGCCTCCCAGCCTGGGCCCAGGGGACCCCGCTCTGCCCCCAAGACGCAGGTACGGCACCCCAGTCACCTGCGGGGAGGCTGCCGTCGGGTCTCCCCCAATACCCGAGCCCGTCCTCGCTCCAAGGTCAAAGCTCCCGCCCGCCCTCGCCCCCTGGCAGACGGTGGCCGGGCAGCTTCCACACAGCACAGGCCTCCGCCAGCAGGGGCGGCGAGCACACCTGCCCTGCCCTGGGAGCAGCCTGGCCATGGAGCCAGCGTCCCCACTGTCCCCCACCTCCAGGAGCGCCGACCAGGCGTGGGGCAGGGGGAGGGGAGGTGCATGTCCAGAAGCCTTAGCTCGGGGACTGAGCCTGGACGGAGCCTTCACGCCCCACGGCTGCCCAGCGGACAGCCAGAGGCCCAGCCTGCATGTGCCGGGACATGCCCGCGACCCTCACCTCTGGCCACCGCAGGGGGTGGCCCTTCCTCAGGCGCAGACGAGGAAGGCCAGCGAGATGGGGGTGTCCCGGGGCCAGCACCCCACAGTTAGATAGGCTCGGAGGTCTCCCCACCCCCCCACACACTCACTCAGGCAGCTGTGGGGCCATTCCCCTCCCCAGATCGCCTCCCCCAGGCCCAAGGAAGTCCCCACCCCAAGAAAAAGTGTTCTTATCCCCAGAGCAGAGCGGCGGGCAGGGGAGGGAGGAGGATCTTGGGGGCCACAGCATTGAAGGGCACAGTCAGACAGAGTGGTCCCTGTCCACCAGGACACTGCAGCCATGTTTCCCAAGCCAGGCCGGAGCCCACAGAGAGTCCGTCCCCCCACTCAGCTTCTGTGGGAAAGGCTAAAGCACACCTCCCACCAACCCCGCAGAAACTGCCCCTCCTGGCCATGCCCACACGGTCTCAGAACTAAACTTCGAGAGGGAGGGTGGCGGCCAGGCCAGGCCAGTGAGGCAGGCCCACCCACAGCTGTGTCCCCACGGCCAGCAGGGTGTGCTCCCAGTCCCTGGGCCAGAGCTCAGCCGGGGTCGCCCTCCCTCAGGCCTGCCCGGGTTCCCTCACCTGCCAGCCACCGGAGGTCCCCAGCCCACCAGGGCAGGCCCCGGCCCGGCAGCGACGAAAGCAGGTGCACCCGCATGGCCACGGCCGGCGTCAGCCCCCACCACGGGGCCGGCCCCGGCCCCCCCAGCCTCCGAGGCAGCAGCGTGGCGGCGGCGGGAGAGGGAGGCCAAGTCTGGGCAGCGTCCCCCGGCCAGGCGCCCGCATCGGGAGTGGGTGGCCGGCACAGCTGGGTGGCAGAGTTCCCCTTTCCAGGGACTGCCACCCTCCACCCAGACACCTGTGACCACGGCCACTCCCATTGGCCGAACCCCAGAGCCTCTGCGGAGGGCTGGGACCCCACCATTTCCTCAATCCAGGCAGACAGGGACGGGAACCACACTCGCCAAGGCCCCCGGGCACAATGCCCCCATCACAGTGCCAGCCTGTGCCAGCCCTGCCCAGCCGTCAGGACAGCCAGTGGGGAGCCCCGGCCAGGCCACCCCACCCCCACCCTCTCCCATGCACAGGGCCTGGGGGGAACAATCAGGTGGGGGGGGGGTCTATGGACCCTGTACAGAGGGGGAGGGGCAAGCAAGTTTGGGGCCCCTAGCCCAGGGAGGGCCCAGGGGGGACTTTGAGCCCAGGGCAAGGGGCCCCAGCTGACAAGAGGTCTTGGGGGAGGCAGGTGAGCCCACCCACACCTGGACCCTTCCTCCAGCACAGGTGCCCGCTGCAGTCTGCCCGCCAGTGGCCACGCCCAGCCGGGCAGCGAAAGCGTGCACACCTTGGGGCACAGCACACGGGTCTGCTGCAAGTCGGGGGGGGGGGGCTCCCTCCTTGCCTCCCAAGCCCCGGGGTCCAGCCCTGCTGCTGCAGGAGAGGCCCTCTCGGGGACCCCTAGGGGTCAGTGGTCAGAAGCGGGACTGCCCCCTCCCCCGGCCCCCACCACAGTGCCCTGGCCATGGGGGCGTGGTCTGTGCTCCTGGAAGACTTACAGAGAAGGGGTGCAGGGCCCCGGAACTACCTAGGGTGTCCCCTGAGCACCCCCCCTCGACGCCAGCCCAAGCCCACGTGTTGCTCAAAGCCATGGCTGTGGGACCCTCGGTCCCCACACCACCAGATCCCAGCCCAGACTCCCCCGCCGGGCACCTGCCTGGATCTCGTCCTCCGAGTCCGCACTTGTCGTAAAAACACAAGGACCCGCGACGGACGGACGGACAGACAGGTGGCCCTGCTCTGCGACACCCAGCGGGGTCCGTCCACGCCTTTACGCGCAGGAAGCGGGTCCCGCAGGCTCGGCGGTGGCTGGTGGTCAGTCGAGAGGGTGGGCTCAGGTGGCCGGGGAGGGGCCGCGGGATCCTCTCGGCTGTCACCCTTCGGCGTCGGCTCATGGTGCTGACCAGCCTCGCCCTCTGGGAAGGAGCCCCGGGGTCCTGGGGGGGCTGGAGGGGGCAGGAGGAGCCGGGCCCAGGCTGCTCAAGACTCAGGCTCGGCCCCACAGAGGCGGGGGGGGGGGCACTGGGGGCTCCTCTGCCAGGCCCAGTGCAGGCAGACACGGCTAGGCCAGGCCTACCCCAGTGCCCCCACCTGCAAGAGGCCAGCATCGGTGCCCTGAGAGGGCAGGCAGAGAGCTGGGCCCCGGGAGTGGAGCGACCACAGGCTCTTGGGGCAGCCGCAGCCTTGTGTGAGCCTCGGTGGGGGGATGGACGGATGGAGCTGCTGCCCAGAGAAATGGGCAGTGGCTGCCCCCACACCCTCAGCGGCCCAGGCGCTGAGGGACCCTGCCCGCTCCCCCTGCTGCACCTCTCCAAGCCTTTTCCTCCAGCCGCTCCCTCGCCCCCAAAACCTTGGGCCCCAGAGGTCTGACCAGGTCCAGCTGGCCTGACCCCAAGACGCCCGGGACAGAGGCACTGAGCTCCCTGCCCCTCAGCCTGCAGCCAGGCCTGTCTCCTGCCTCAGTGGACCCAGTCCTGGGCCCCATGCCCTCCCCCAGGGCCTCACTGGGAGGCCCCTCCCCAGCCTTGCCCAGCTGAAGCCCTGGGAGCCCAGCCAGAAGCCCCCAGCCTCCTCGCTCTGGGCCCGGTCCTGCAGGAGGGCAGACCTGGCTTCAGAGGGAACTTCAGCAGCCCAGCGGGGTCCTGGGGCCACTATGGAAGAGAGCCCCCCCAGCACCCCAACACATTTCGACAGGTACACCACAGGGAACCCCTTTCCAGGCCCCGCCCAGACCTCCCACTAATTCAGGGTATCACCCTCAAAGCTACTGTGTCAGGACCACCCCCAAAGACAGGTGGGAGGAGCCGAGATCTGCCCCTGTCTCCCCCACTACTCGCTCAACACCTGGGCCCCAGAAGACCCCGCCCCTAGGGAGGTCCGTGTGGGGGCTGGGAGTGTTTCCACCAGGGGCACCTCCTCCAGGAAGCCTTCCCTGCCCCCTGCAGGCAGAGTCCAGACCCTCAGCCCACAGTGGGCGCCTCCCCTCTCCACATGACACCTGGAGGCATGCCCAGAGACACACACACACAGACACACACAGACACAGACACACTAAGACACTCAGACATACACATAGACGTACAGACACACATACAGATACAAACGTTCAGACAGACACACACACACACACAACTTGAGAAGTCTCAGGGCAGGTGGGTCTGCTGGCCACTAGGAAGCAGCTGTGGCTTGAAGCCCAGAAGGGGTCCCCCTTCTGTTCCCAGACCACCCAGCCCTGGTGTGAGGGGACCCCGCATGCACTCAGGAGTCCCACAGGCAGCAGCTATAGGACATGGGCCTGGGGACCAGGTCTGGCTGGGGGCCTGGCCACGCCCTCCCACTGCCAGCCTGGGAGGATTGAGCTGTGAGGATCGGACAGCCCATGAGGCTGAGAGCTTGGGGACAGGCATGGGGTCTCTGGCCTCTGGCCCTCCAGCCTGTATCCTTGCCTCACCCCCCGGAGCACCAAGGCCAGGGAAGGGGGCTCCTGTCCCAGAAAACACCGAGTCCTCAGCCCGCGTCTCCTCTTCCTCCTCCAAGCCACTTCCCCGGGGAGGCGCCCCCAGGGACCTCCTGCACCCCTGTGGCCTCAGCGGGCCAGCACAGGCCCGAGCACGTCCAGCACAGGCCAGAGCCGGCCCGCTCAGGGTGACTCAGGGACTTTGCACGCCGTCTGGTGCACACACCTGCCCGCAGAACACACCCACAGCGCTGGGGGGTGGGGCAGGGGTCTTGGGGCACCAAGACAAGGACTTTGGGGTGGGGGGGTGGGACACTGGGAAAGGCCACCAGGCACCTCATACCCCACAGGATTGACATCCTTCCTGACCAGCCTGGAGCCTGTCCCCTCTAGGCACCAGCCAGCCCCACACAGACAGCCCCTGCCCTGACCTGCAGGGGGCCACAGGCTCAGGGTTCTCAAAGGTGAATTCTGGGTGGGGAGGGGGTCACACAGCATGGAAGAAGAGGCCCTCAGGACCATTGTCAGGGCCTCTGCCCTGGGGGTCTTGACCTGCCCTCAGTCCTCTATCCCCCACACCACCACCCCCACTGTAAAACAGGGAGGAGACCTGCAGCCCCGACTGAAGTCCCGTCCACAGGTGCTCGAGACATGGGGGTGGGGGGCACTGGGTGTCTGGGAGGGGGTCTCACTGTGTGCAGGGGAGAGTCTCACTGTGTGAAGGGAAGGATCTCACTATGTGCAGGGGAAGGTCTCACTGTGTGCAGGGGAGAGTCTCACTGTGTACCGGTGAGGGTCTCACTGTGTGCAGGGGAGGGTCTCACTGTGTACATGGGTTCTCACTGTGTGCAG
>PVJH01027413.1:0-28695 GCA_004026705.1 Nesogale talazaci | reverse complement strand
TAGAGACTCAGCAAGAGAACTTATCAAACAATAAAGCAAAGTGGCCAGACATAAGATCAACATTTTTAAAAAGTTGGATACCAACAAAGAGAAATCTGGAAAGGAAACAAAGAAAATCATATAGTTTATAATCATTGTAATATCAGAGGTACTAAATATTTCTTTAAAGAAATTATAAAATACAACTAAGAACTTAAAGGGACAAATAAATCAAATGATTTATTGCACAAATCAAATCTGTTACCGGGGACTTATTAAAAGTGCTAAAGGGCAAAGATGTCAATTTGAGGACTAAGCTCCACCTGATATAGACATGCTAATTTCAATTATCTCTTGTACATATGACAGATTGACAATGATAAAGATGATTAGAGAAACATTAGTAAACTTGAGTTATGAATTTGGTGAAGCATATTGAAAGAATTGCTGTATGCCTGAGGAATAAATATATCTTTGAGGAAGCTTGTCAGAATAATCCCTAGAAAGAAGGTTGGTGAAAGATTACCGTTTCTACTAGAGACAGATTAGGTGAGAACAGACGGAAAAAGATATCATGCTTGTAGTGGAGAGTCAGTGAGAAAGAAGATCTCTGACAAGATGAGTTGACAAAAGGACTGCAACCGTGACGCAAATATCACTTTGTGAGCATGGTTCAAATCTTGGCAATGCTTCATTCTGTTGTGCATGGAGTCACAATGAAGATGACACCTAACAACAAGAAGCAATAAATTGTTAAATATATCATGATCCCTAACAGGAAGAGTTAACACTTGGAAAATGTCAGTATTACTCAAAATTATTTATAGAAATAATGTAAGCCTTATCCAAATTCCATCATTAATATTCTTTAGGGATATGCAAAAAGCAATCACTAACTTTATGTGGAAAATAAACATCCTTTGATAAGCAAAGCACCACTGAAGGAGAAAGTAGGAAGTTTCATACTTCACAATCTCAAAGCCTAATATAGAACTATGTGGCAGTCATGTGCTTATGTTAATTTTATAATGGAGATGTAGGAGTGGAGTCTAGACTGTTAATCTGGAGATAGCCATTGAGTAGCCGATGAGGCCTCTGTGTGGGCATGGCTTTCACCTGAGACTCTAGGGAAATCTGGCGATATTTCCCTCATGAAGATGAGAAGCTATCTTCCCCAGTTGTTGGGAGTTAGTTTTGAGAGATGATTAATCACAGGCAACACAGAATGGTGGCAGCTGGGAGGCTGGAGGAGCCAGTGGAGAGACCACATGGCTTAGCCCTGATGAAGATGGACCTCTGAAGCTGGAGTGGCATGCTGTTGATGGACTTGAGCCTTGGAAGCAAGGAGCCATGGGGAGACCCCTGCCAGTGCCAGAATTCTGCACCCACTGACCTGTGACTTCCTGAGTCGGAAACAGACATTATAGACTGATTTCAGGCATATGGGTTATTATTGGACTTATGGCTTTGCACTGGACTGGATTGGGATGCCTTCTGAGGGTCACATTTCTTTTATATATAAACCCTTTCCTTATACCTATATGCGTGTCTCTGAAATTTGTTCCTCTAGTCTACCTGGACTAACACAAGAACTATAATAATCAAAATAGTCTGACACTTTACAAAAGTCAGAATTTTCTGATCATGAGACGAATTATAGACAAACCCAAACACACAGACCAATAGAACAAAATTGAGAATATTCTGTTAACTTATGGAAGTAAATGAATTAACTTATGGAAAAGTTGATCTTTGAAAAAGGCTAATGTCAATTGCAAACAGGAAAAAACAGTCTCTTTAATTACAGTGCTGACAAAGCAGAAAAATAGAACAAGTTCCATATATCACAAAATGTTCTGAAACTAACTCAAGATGGACAAAGTCCTCCATACAGAAAGATAATTTTAAAATAGGATCAAATATAGGGATGCGAATTACAGGTATAAATACATGATCAAACAAAATCAAAAAAGATGAAACAAAATAAGATTACGCAGATGAGTAGGACAATCTAAAATGTACATATTTATGTGCATTAAAGACTTTTCAAGAATAATAAAAAGGGAATCTGCACACATTATTTTAACACTACAACACAAAAATCAAACAATACAATTTAAAAATTAAATAGTGAACACAAGCACAGACTTAATCAAATAAGGCATTGGCAAAACGATGAAGAAATGTTCACAGTCATTAGCTAACACCGAGATACATATCAAAATAACCATTATATCATCTCACCCCAGCAACAATAACAAAATTTCAATAAAGCACAAAACAAAAAAAAGCTAACAGTAGTATGGAGATATTGGATATATCATAGACTGCTGGTGAGACTGTAATATGGTTTGAATATTATGGAAAGCAGGGTTAAATTTAAATGTTAGAAACTTGAAATGTTAAATTTTAACATTTAACTTTAAATGTTAGAAATTGATGTAACATTGATCAAGCAACTTCTAGACTATGATATAAGAAATAAAAGCTGAGATAAAGGCAAATATATTCACCACCAAGTTCACTGTAGCAATATCAATGGCAAAGAGAGGAAACACTAGGTCACTGCTCATTTAGTTTATAATGTCTATAATTGGATGAAATGGAAAGCAAACTTTAGTACAAATATATGATGGACTATTATCCAATATAAAAGACTAGACATACATAAAAAGTTTGATAAAGTGTATTAGTCTGGAGGACATTTTGCTTAGTGAAATAGCTCAATCACAAAAGTTCGTGTGGCATGAGTCCATTATTATTAAAGAAAATAAAAAAGGTTTACCTGCAGGAAACAGTAATATCTTTGCTTTTTGTCCACCTTAGCCTAGAAAATATCACAAGATAATGACACATCTCAATTTGGGTGAAAAGAGAGGCAGCATACACTTAGGGATGATCAGCACAACATCACTAAAAATAAAGTAAATAACAGAGGCTCTTGAGATACAGACAACAGAAATAAAACCATTATACACACAATCATACACTGCAAAAGTAGCAGCCAGAAATCTACATAGGCATTGGACAAATATGAAAAATCATATATACCTTGGACAGATGACATTTTCAGAAACCCACTTGTGTGTATTGTAACTGTAATGATGTTTAGAAGGAACAGGGAGCAAAGAAGTGTGACCATCTTAGTCATGAGCAAACACCTGAAAAGAATGACTCACTGAGCCTGCAAGTTTGGAAACTTAGTTTGGGGGACATTAAGGTGAATTGGCATAACAGTTCACAAATAGAACTTATTCTATTTTTTGTGACTAGCTATTGGTATTTTAAAAGCTCTTGGACCACAGGTGCTGCTTTTGGTATCTTCTCATGCAGAACAAAGAAAATTGATTACAAGGATCTACATATTAACTTCCAACAGAAAAGTAGGTGAGGGGGACATGCAGCAGTATAAGTCATGACAAAATAATAATAATTTATAAATTATTAAGGGTTCACGAGAGAGGGAAGAGCTGAGAGGGAGGGGAAATATGAGGAGCTAATATCAGGGGCTCAAGTGGAAAGTGAATGTTTTCAGGAGGATGAGGGCAAAAATGTACAATGGATGGATGGGTGGATTGTGATGCGTTGTATGAGCTACTTTAATTATATTAAAGTGATTTTTAATGTAAAAAAACATGGAAAAATCAGTTCACAAGACTACTGAACCATGAGGATAACAGTATCCTCTACTCTGAGACCAAAAAGTGAGATAGGATTAGATTACCATTGATGACTATTCTGAAGGAATCACAAAACATGTGGTTTGGGATACAGAGTTTGCAATTTTCATCACTTCTCTGTTGGTTTGTTGTACTGCAATGGTTTGCTTTCTGCTGTGACACCTGAGTTGATAAACTAAAACTGGATTCTGTGGACTCTTATTTTAAATACCAGGAGTGTCACCAAAGGTGACTATCGGAATAAGAACAAACTAATAAGAAGTAGCAGTCTGTCCACATCTGAGAACAGAGCCATAGCAACCATTATGCTAGTAGAACCTTGTCATGCATTGAAAACCTCATGAACAGCCATTAAGCATTTGTCTGCTACAGGGTGGGAAGATGGACCACTGAGGTCAGAAGGCACTCAAAATATAACTGAGGAAAAGCTACCTGATCAAATTTCCAAACCAAACCAAACTCATTGCCATTGAGTCAATTACAATCCACAGCAAGCCTATTTGTGTTAGAGTTCTCTAGAGAAACAAAACCAGAACACTAGTAATTCTCTTTATATATTTATATAGATAGAAGGATATATAAAATAAGAAATAAGCAGCAAACTAACCTCTAAAACTGTATTAATTGCTTGGTGCAACTCACTTGCATGAGACAGTTAGTAGACTGACAGTCCTTCAAGTCTTGAGGGCTGCTGAGTAGTTCTCTGTAGAGCAATTCAGGCTATCCAGCCACAAGCAGCAAACAGCAAAACAGGTCACCAATGGTAAGTCAGATGACAGAGTCCAACAGTCCCACCTCAAGAGATGTATATTCCTAGAGCATGGCGAAGCAGGGCTTGAAGGAACCTCAACTCACAGCAACACAATCCATGATTAGGTGTCCCATGGGTAGTTTTGTTGGGAGGTCGAGGCACAGGCCGAACAAGGCAGCTGGGTTGTCCAAAGATCCAAGAGCAAGAGGGCAAGGGTAGGGCTCACAGGGCCTGTTCTATCTCCAGCAGTCAATTGATCTCATGTGTTCACTGGCCATGTTGTCACAACAGATCTACCTATCTTCTTTGGCCATGTTGGCACAGCAAGCTTACCCATTACACAATTGGCAGGGAAGAATTGCTCCCTGTTAGTTTTCAAAATTAAAGCCCTTTGCAGTAGTAGAAGCCCTGTCATTCTCTCAAGAGATGGTTAATGGTTTTAAATTGCTGACCTTTTCTTAGCAGCCCAACACGTAACTATGATGTCACCAAGACCCTCCTGCTCAGGCTATGCTGGCTCACAATGATGCAATGGAGGAAATCTTCTAGGACTTTCATTTCCTGATGAAGCATTACAAAATAATAAGAACAAGTTGTTGACAACTATTAATGATCCAATCTTAGAATGTAGAATGTAAGAATTCAGAAAAATCGGAACTCATCAAAAGTGAAAGGAAATGTCTAAAGATCAATATCCTAGGAATCTGAGGGAAAATGGGATGCTGTTGGCAATGTGAGTCATGAAGTCAGAAAATTTGCTCTTGATTTTAGAGTAATTAAGCCAAGTGGTAGAGCTATTGCCATACAAGTGTCAGACAAAAATGCTCACAAGGAAGAAAAAATTCAAGTAGAAGTATCAATGAGATGATCAAAGATCAAAAGTTGGGAAGCCACAAAATAAAAACAAGTTCAGCATACTCAAGCTGAAATGAATGAAGGAAAAAAAATCAAATATTTAATTATATATTAAAAGATTCTCGGGGTATAGTATTAAATAATGCGAGAAACATCAAAAGAAGATGAACAGCACACATAGATAAAAATAATATTTAGCCATTTCAAGGTTACATTTGACCATTGTAAGAGGTAACATATGATCAAAAATCTAAAATACTGAAGGGATAGTTCAAAGTGTACCCAAGGCAACAGGAAAAAGGAAGGCTCCAATAAATGGCAATATAAATTGAAATGTTTTACAAACACATTCTTGGAAGCACGCATTCATTTCTACCAAAATATGTGAAAGCTTTTGGTATGGTCAACAGATTGAGAGAGTTTCACATCACTGCTCATTCCAAAGGGTAACCCAACATAAGGTAAATCGATATCAGTAATACCATATACAAGTACAGTTTTGTTGAAAATCATTTAAAAAATAAGTGCAGCAGGAGATCAGCAGAGATATGCTAGAACCTCAACTTGAATTCAGAAGAGAATGTGGCACAAGATATGTCGTGGCTGATGTCAGAAGGATCTTGGCTGGAAACAGTGACAACCAGAAGGTGTTTCCTTAGAGTCCATTGACTGTGCAAAAGATTCAAAGGGAGGGAATATAATTTTGAAATTGATTGTGGTAATTATTGTACAACACTGCTTGATATGATTGAACTATGGGATGCGATGACGTCTGGCTTATCTCTTAATAAAATGGCTTGGGAACAGAAAATGAAAGGATATATAATCCATGAGCATTTCATTGTTCTCTTTGAGCATCTGTGTTTGGGACAAAGGGTAGTCATTGGAAGAGAACAAGATACTACATGATTTAAAATCAGGAGAGATGTGTCACCCCCACAACACTTCAGCATGCTTATTCAATCTGTGTGCTGAGCAAATATTCTGAGAAACTGTACCTTAGGAAGAATTCCATATCAAGTTTGGAGTAAGGTATAACTCAATCTGACACAACTTTGCTTGCTGAAATTTGCAAGCACTTATAGCATTTGGATTTGATGCATGTGTTAATGAAAATAGAGGCCTTTTAGTGTGTATGGCAGTTACATAATTTGGTGTCAGTTTGAAGAGGGGTGAAATCTAGCCTATCAATCAGGTCACAGCTTGATGACCTCATTTGTAGGGCCAAAGGAGATAAAGGGATCACTGGAGGCCAGATATGCAAACATTCTCTGCTTCATCTTCATACTGACTGAACTCATACTATTACACTAGAACGCTGGAGGTGGAAGATCTAGGTATAGACTCCTGTCAACATTAAGATGTTTCCCCTGCCACTGTCTCCACCATGCTTTTCACCCACTAGTCTGTGATATTCTTGCATTTAGTGCCATTCCATGAATATTGTGTGAATGGGTAGAGGAATTCATTGACTGGTATCAGATATACAGGCTAATATTTTTGGATTTACAGACTTGATCAGTTCTGAGCTGGGATGTTTTCTTAATATTTTTTGATATAAAGCTCTTTATTAAAATCATTTTATCGGGGGCTCATACATCACTTTTCACAATACATAAATGCATATACTGTGCCAAGCACCTTCACAGCCATTATCATTCTCTAAATATCCGCTTTACACTTGAGTCCTTGATATCAGCTTTTCATCCTTTCCCCTCCATCCTCACTTCCCCCTCCCCCACCAACCCTCAATACTTCAGAAATTATAATTGTTTTGTCATATCTTACACTACCCAACATCTTCCCTCACCCACTCCTCTGATGTATGTTCTTCAGAGAGGAGATGATGTGTGGATCCTTGTATCTGACCCCCCTCTCTACCCCATCTTTCCTCCACCCATCCAGTAGCTCCATTCTCATCATTGGTCCCGAAGGGTTCATCTGTCCTGGCTTCCCCATATTTCCACTTCCCATCTCTACCAGTGTACCTCCAGTCCATCTGGATTTGTAAGGTAGAATTAAGACCATGATAGTTGGGGAAAGGGAGCCTTCAGGAACTAGAAGAAAGTTGTATGCCTCATCGCTGCCTCACTGCACCTTGACTGGCCTGTCTCGAAGGGGTTGTTCAATTGCGCACAAGTGGACCTTGGGTTCCTACTCTGTGCTCCCCCTAGTTCTTAGTAATGTGATTATTGTTCATTGAAACTTGATACCTGCTCCTTTTGACCACTCTTGATCACACAGTTCAGTGTTCTTCTTCCCTGTGGGCTTTACTGCTTCTGCACTAGATGGCCACTTGTCCACCTTCAATCCTTTAAGATCCCAGATACTTTATCATTTGGTGACTGCGTGCCATCAGTTTCCTCTGCTCTCTCTGCCTCTGCAAACTTTTGTCCTCAGCGATCATAAAAGAGGGTGGACTTATAATGATATGATGAGCACATGAAATACATCTTCTCATAGGAAGAGCTGGAGGAAATTATACTAAGCGAAGTCAGTCAATCACAAAAGGAGAAGTACAGCATGAGTCCCTGAGGTAAGTGTAACCAGCATGGTAGGTATAGAAGAGAAGCCTCCTATAACAAAACAGTTGAATAAAGATCTTGGGAAAGGGGAGGAGGTGGGACCAAGCCCAGGAAGATACATGTTGGGTACAGCACAGTGAGGAGAAGGACAGAGGGGGGAAGGGAGTAAAATGGGGTTCAAAAGTGAAAGGAAAACGGAGAGATCTGGGTACTAACCCAACCAGGGGGAAAGTATGGGTCTTGTTTCCACAGAAGCTGGAGTGGGTGTGAAGATCCTACCATGAAGCACCCAACCATGAATACAGCATGGACACATGGAAGTAGGCATGAAAAGAGAGAGCTACAGGGCCAGCCACAACCAAAGCCAGACTGACTCCCTCCTTGCAAGTGCCCGTGGCGGAGAACAGGTTTATGGGGAGGGACCAATATGCCATTATCATTTTCAAAACTTTTTCTTTTTACTTGAGCCCATGACATCAGTTCCTCATTTTTCCTTTCCTCCCTCATGTACTCTTGATCATTTATGATTTATTATTATTTGGTCACATGTTGCACTGACCAGTGTCTACCTTTATCCACTCATCGGTTGTCCATCGCCCTAGGAGGGGGTTATAATTAAGTCATTGTGATTGGTTCACTCTTTTCCTCTCACTTTCCCCTTCCCCTCCTGGTATGACTACTCTCAGTATTGGTTCTGAGAAGGTTTTCTGCCCTGTATTCCCTGTGTTTCCTGTTCTTATCTGTATCTATGTACATGCTATGGTCTCACCAGATTTGTAAGATAGAATTAGATTCTTGATAGTGGGAAGGGAGACTATTAAAAAACAAAACAAAACAGAAGAAAGCTGTTTGTTTTCTTGATGCTTTACTGTACCCTGACTGGCCCATCTCTTCTCCATGACCCTTCTGTAAGGGGATGTCCAATGGCCTACAGATGGGCTTTGGGTTTCCACTTTGCACTCCCTACCTCCCCACAGATACACCACATTCACTTCGACATGCTTTTTTTCCCCCTGGGTCTTTGATGTCTGTTATCTGATCCTATCAACACCCCATCATCACACAAGCTGGTGTGCTTCTTCCATGTGGGCTTTGTTGTTTCTCAGATAGATGACTGCTGGTTTATCTTCATCCTTTAAGAGTACAGATGCTGACTCGGCGTGGTGTCCTCAGACCCGAGCCCAACATACAGGACGACACCGGCGAGTTCATGGACCTATATGTGCAGTGGAAATGCTCCGCTAGCAACCGCATCATCGGCGCCCAGGACCACGCGTCCATCCAGATGAACGTGGCCGAGGTTGACAAGGTGACCGGCAGGTTCAACGGCCAGTTTAGGACCTGTGCTATCTGCGGGGCCATCTGCAGGATGGGTGAGTCCGACGACTCCATCCTACTGCTGGCCAAGGCCGATGGCATCGTCTCCAAGAACTTCTGTTGGCCTGAACCTGGACAGGGAGTATTATTAGCAAGACGCCGCGCTGCCTGTGCTGCTTCAGGAGGGTCCTGGGTGTCAGAAAAAAATCGTGAACCCCCTGGAAAAAAAGAGTAGAGATGCTATATCTTTTGATAGACAATACCAACTTTCTTTACCACATTTGCTTATGCACTTATTTTGTCTTTAGCGACCAGGTTGGGAAGATGAGCATCTCAGAATGTCAGATTATATAACAAAATCTTCCTGTGTTGAGGCTGTACTTGAGTAGAGGTCCAATGTCCATCTACTCTTTATTTTACGCATATGAGTCTCCCTGGATTTATTTCTCTAGTCTACCCAGACTAACCTAATGAATCTAAGCTATATAAATAAAAGTAATCCTATCTGTTTTGCTGGCTGCATGTTCCAACAAATTAGAACATTCCTAGATTCTGGTAATAATATAAAAATATTAATTGAAATAAATTGAAAGCCAACTGTATCACTCTGTGATAAGAATATTCATACCATATGTGGGTTTCACTTAATTGTGCTAGGACAGAACACATCCTGGAAAATTAACAAAGATAAGTCTCTACTGTAGCAATCATTTCCAACCAGCATAAATACAAAAATAATCCCCAAGCAGAGTTTTCTGCATTCCAACAGTCATTATGTTCTTATCTATGATTTAGAACACAAGAAATTACATTAAACTTTACATAAATTTGCTTCCACTTGTCTCCTGACTGTCTGACATAGTTCACCAGAAGGTCAGTTGATATCAGGCTCTTGAAATATGTGTTATTATAAATTATAATAGTTCCATGCAATTTTTCCCCGTTTAAGTCCATAGCGGTTTTTAGTTTCCATGCTTCAGAGTTGTGAGTGGATGGTTGATCTTAGTGAAAATGCATACGTGCACATACATCAGGGCACATTTTACAAGACTTGAGCATAACATTAATCCAAGCACTTGTTTTAAAGAAATACTACTTTCACCATGGTTTGCATGAAAATTTGATCCATGAAAGATATAACAAAAAACTTCCCCTTTTATTCTCAGAGAAGAACAATGAATGAAGACATTTATCTTCCACTTCTTAGTCATTTTGATTTCTGTTCCTTTTCCCTTAAAATGCCTGGGCCCACATACTCCCTCAAATTGTATGAACAGCGTCCAGGCAAGTGTGCCTTCTAGCAGAATTGTGTAGTCTTGAGTAGTTGTGGTGGGGTGGTGGGAGAGAAAGGATCAGAGCCTAGAATTCAACTTAAAATATAGCTAATTTGTGATGAATTATAGCAAAAAAGGTGGAAAAGAAAGTTCAGATCTAAAGTTAGTTACTGTCTGATTTAGGACTATATAAACTTGATGAGCAAAGTATAATGCAATGTCAGTATTATTCTAAGAAATAGGCAAAGAGTTTTCCTGTGATTGGACCCAGTTGCTCATTATGGTTTGTGGGTATTTTAGTGGTTCCATGGTACTGTGAGCTTAATAAGTAGTTGAGATAATATTTTTAAGTAGTTAACTTAATAAAATTTTGTTCTTCATAGAATTTACTAAATGTTTCACTTCTGTTCATCTCCAGCAATTGTGTGATTAGCTAAGCAATACATATCAAAAGGCTCTCTTTCTGGACTACGAGTCTGTTTTTCAGACAAGGACCATATAGTAAACAGTGCCATCTACTGAATGCAAGGGAATGATAAGTATAGTGAACCATATTTAAATGATTAGATCAATTTGTAACATACTTATAAGTTTCTTATGGGATCAATTTTTCAAGAAATCTAATTCAACTTGGGTTCTATGTTTAACAAGACACATTCAGAGAATCATAAAGTTTGGCAAGCTTATTGTGAAGCAAATTAACTATGGAACCCCTGGTTAAGAAGTGATTTTTTATGATGTAAGGAAGCAGGCTCTTGCCTTGTGTAATTCTTGCCAAGCATAAACATGGAAACGAATTGTGATCTAACGTATTCTACTGGCATTTCTGTAATTAACAAAGTATTTCTGATCAAAGGTAGATAGTGCAGGGCAAGAACTTTCTGTACTTCATTTGCACAATCGCTTTACTCAGATTGTGTGTAAAATGATTGGAAAGCTGAAAAGGGCATAGGCATCTTACACATACACAGATTAAGTAACCACATATATTAAGTAACTTGAGTTGAAAGAGGAAATAAATTGACTTGCATTTTATTTTTTCTTTTTGTCCATATTTTATATTTCCCTCAAAACAGACAAGGCCAGTATAGCCTGTGCATCAGAGTAGAGCTGCCTGGCATAAGATAGTGGGGCTTTGGAGGAACTTTTATTTTTTCCTTAGGTTTGGGTAAGGCTCCTGGGATTAGGTTATAGATAACAGAAAGCTGAAAATGTTCATGTTTCCCTTGCTGCCTTAGAAGATGTGGATAATTTATGGCTCCTAATATATGGATGCCAGGCAGGAAGATTTAGAAGGTATCACATTTCATGCTGCCTTCCTGGAAGGCAGAAGTCCCATAGGTATCCTGAATTTTATAACATAAGCCTGTGATTTGGTATCTAATAGAATGGCAATATTACTCAAGAGACCCAGGAAAAGGTAAAGTTTCTTGTGTTCAAGTCTACTTCTATTCATTATGGGTTGTACAAGGATACAGCTTGTAGATGGCACCTGTGAACTTGAGAATCACTTGAATTTTGTTTGCTTGTTAACTTTAGGGATAGGCTCATTTACATAATTTTCATTAATTATATTTCATCCTATGTGTCTGGATTTAAATAAAGCCAAACATTAGGCCTGAAAATGTTGGCAAGAATCATGGAGTCAGCCTCATTATACTTACAAAGATCCTCTTGAAACCAATGTTCTTCTCTAGATGAAGTTAGGGTCCCAAAGGGAAATAGTTACAGGATTGGACACTATTGTTATTTGCAGAGCAGTAAGTGAAGATATCATTACATGCAAAAGTCTTTGAGTGGACATTTAAATATTTAAAAGCTATATACCCAAGACCAATTTACAACTTTTCTTTAAGCTTCTGCTTCCTTATCTTGAGAATAGGAAGGATAATATTTTTCTTAACTAATTTAGGAGAGGATTGAATTTGATAATTTTACAGAACAACTGGTTTAGATTACTTACCAAGGAAACCTTTCAATTATCTTTCTTCTCTCTAAGACAAGTCATGTTTTTAAGATAATTAAGTCCCAAATATCCCACAGGGCTGATGAAAGTTATTAATAAGTAAGTAGGAAGAATGCATAATAAATTATAATTAGCTGATGTCAAGAGTTATGAAATTACAAAGAAATAAAAACAAATATGTTATGACTTTTGCTTAAGTAATTAAAGTGGTGGAAAAATTGCAATGAAGACTTGACTTTTAAATTGGCTTAAATGAGGAAATAAGTGTTTAATAAAAAATAAGACAGAGAAGCCATATGCAGGGTACGGAGGGAGGAGGAAAAACCGGTATAAGAAAGGAAAAGTTGTGCAGAAAATAGTGAGAATAAAGTTCTTTGGGGTATAAAGAAATTTGGGGTATAATCATTGAAAACCAAGTTAGAGGGAAAACTGAAACCAAGTTATAAAATGCATTGATGATAAATGCATAGCTCAAGATTTTGTCTTCAGACCCACACTACATATTTTAAAAAAATGAAACAAAATGACATCCAGTTCTGTCTTTTTCTATCAGGGTTCAAAGAACGCTTTGGATCTCTGATGAACACCCATACCCTATGAGATAAAAATAATGCACTCCATATATTTCTATTAACTTGAAAAATAATGTGTACCCCAAAGGAAACATATTTGAACCCTGATAAGTTGGAGGACTTATTTAAATAACCAAATGCTCATCTTTTTTTGCATTGTAAATCAAAGATAATACTTTGAGGATTAACCTTTCCCTGAACAATCCATGGTATTTTCAATAACCTCACATGCATGCTGAAGTTAATGAATGAATGAATGAATGGAGGCAACTGTAAGCATGCTAATCATCATGCTAGCCAAAAATATTGGAAGTACCATGGTGTGTCAGGCAGGGTTCTCTTAGAGAAATAAAAATCCAGACACTAGGGCTGAGCCCCGGTGGCATAGTGGTTGTGTGCAGGACTGTGGCCCACTGGGATGGAGGTTCAATTCCAGCTCCACAGAGCAAAGCCTGGGCCTCCTACTCTCACCACCAGAGGGCAGAGATATCCCCAAAACAAAGCAAAACAAAATCAGGACACTAGTAATTCTTTTTATATATGCATATACAGAGAAATGTATATAAGATAAGAAAGAAATGGATAATTATCTATAAAGCAGTACAGATTGCTTGGTGCAACTCACTTGTGTGAGGCAGCTATAAGATTGGCAGTCCTTCAAGTCTTGAGGACTGAGTAGTCCTCTGTAGAGCAATCCAGGCTATCTGGTCACAGGCAGCAAACAGCAGAGCAGGTCGCCAACAGTCAGCCAGATGACAGAGTCCAACAGTCCCCGGCTCAAGAGATGTATATCCCAGGAGCGTGGCGAAGTAGGGCTTGAAGGAACCTCAACTCACAGCTCCACAGTCCATGATGAGGTGTCCCACGGGTAGTGTTGCTTGGAGGTCGAGAAACAGGACGAACAAGGCAGCTCTCTGGTCTGAAGATCCAGAAACAAGAACAAGGGCGGAACTCACTGAGCCCTTCCTATCTCTGCCCTTCAATTCATCCCATGTGTTCATTGGCTGTGCTGTCACAACACACCCACCAATCTTCTGTGCCCATGTTGGCATAGCAAACCTATCCATCACACATGGATTGCAAAAAACATAAACAGATATGTCTTGGAAGAAGTGTAGCCATAGAGCTCCTTAGAAATAAGGATGGTGAGACTTCATCTCTCCTTCTTTGGGCATGTCTTTAGGAGAGACTAGTCCCTAGAGAAAGTAGAGGACCAGTGCAAGCAAGGAAGGTCCTTATCAAGATGGATTGACACAATGTCTCCAGCAATGGACTCAAAACATAAGAACAAATGTGAGGATGGTGTATAACAGGGAGAAGTTTTGCTCTCTGTACATAGTAAGCAGCTGTAGCCTTTCTAAAAGGTCACTATAAGTCAGAATTGAATAGATGACAATCAGCATAGAATTACAGAGTGAGCATGTAATTCTCATTACATATTTCAGAAAGTTCAGGGTTTTTGTTGACTTGCTTGTTTTTGCATTCATTTGCCATTGAATCAGTTCTGAATTAGGGAGGTCTCATGTCCATCCGAAAAGAACTGTGTTTCCAAGGAGTGTGAATATCTCCGTCTGTCAGAAGTATGTCTCTGGGTCTTTTGTCCAAGAATATTTTGAAGAGGTTGGAATTCACAAATTTTCTATTGGCAGCAAGCCATGTAAATTGTTTGCAAGACCCCATAGATTGGCAAATCAGCTCATGTTCCTACCTAGCTAATTACATTAAATTAAATTAATCTAGGTCTATTTTAAAATCCAGTCCTTCCAGTTTACTACTAATATTTAAAGTCATATATGGCTATATTCTGTCATGTTGGGCAGTTCAAAGTATTAAACATATATTTTAGCCAAGAAACTCATGTTGGATAATATTATATTTAAAATGTTCGCAAGTTCTGTGTGCCCCAGAACTCCTTTGTGTGCCTATTTATTCATTTATCCATATGATGGTAAAATTTCCCAATTCTGTTCTGAATTTATTCTGTTTTAGCGCTGAAAAAATTATATAGATTATCCTAGGCATCGTGGAGATTTTACCCTAGAATTTGACAAAGATTAATTGTTGAGCAAGGGTTTATCTACATTCCTGCTGATTTTCTGTATAGTACTGCATGTTTAAATTAACTTCCCACATAGTAGCTTGATTGTTTCTTAGATTTTCATACTGCAATGGCTTCTCCATTGCTGAGATGATGGAAGCTATATGTGTACTCTCATGAGTTTAAATTCCAGTAAGATCATTTTACTGGACAAATAACAGCAGAAATTCCAAATTAAGACAGACTAGTAAGAAAGAAGATGTGAATTAATTTTGGAAAATAAGCCAATAAAATCTTATGGGTAGTGGAACGTTGCCTGAGATATTATCACAAAATATCTCCATAGAGTTAAGAGGCACTAATAGAAATATTCAGAAAAGAGCTTCCTTTTCAAAGTGGAATTGGCATTAATGACATTGATAGGGCAATGTTTTCAGGAATTCCACTTACTAGTCATACTTAAAGTAAGAACACATGACTGTAGACAGCTATCAATAATGAAATATAGAATGTGCAAAATAGAACCACATTGAAAGTGAAAATTTCTGAATGAATGGAATGTTTTCTATGCATGAGTAAGCTAAAACAGACTGGTATTGGCCATTTTGAATCAGAAAAACGTATGCTATACAATGATATAAATATAAAATTGGAATATAAAAATGGAAGATACATGGCATTGCATTCATCACTGCAAAGAACATTCAATATCTGTTAAAAATACAGTGATGCTGGTGATATCAAAATATCTATACACGTATGAGAAAGGTCAACTAATTAAAATATTATTCAAATGTATAACCAATCACGATTGCCAAAGAAGATAAAATGGAAGGTTCTGTACCATGAATTTGATCTAACAGGTAATCAGTGTACAGCTATTTACTGCTGATTGGAATGCAAGAACTGGAAACAAAGACAGTTCAACAGCAGGAAATTGGTGATAAAATGGCACTGAATATCACCTAATAGAACTGTCCAAAGTCTACACTCTATTCATTGCAACTGCCTGTGTTTTGTTTTTACCAACACATAAATGGAATCACATTTACTCCATATAAGGAAATAGACCGTTTCAAATTAAATATCATTAGTCACAAAAAAGCTAAGCTTAAAATAGACTCATAGAAACTGAAGGTGAAAAAAAGCTAAAATAACTACAACATGAGGAGCAGAAAGAGGAAGATGCATTGGGCCTAGAGGAAAGGAAGAGGGTCCACACAGGTGAGCAATCTGCAATAGTTGTATTGGAGCTGGAGACTAAGGGCTGTTCAAACCAAGTGACATACATAGACATACAGATAAACCCACTGAGATTTGGGAGTGACCAGATCTCTGATTTCAAATTCAACCAGTCCCTCCATGCTGCCCTACGTCCCATGAGAGTAAATAAGAGCCCAGGCAAGTAGCACGACTAGAGTGACATAAAAGCACATTTTAGAGAGGGCTGGCTTAGCCACACCTCCTCTCTTTACGTCACTCTGGAGATCATCACAAGTGTTTCCTACTTTTAGTTCTTAGAACAAGCCCCAAGGGGTTGGATCCCTCTATACTCATTTCACAGATTAGGAAACTACACAGGGCGATGGCACAGCTAGTAAGTACAGCATCGGGATCTGAAAGTCAGCAGCCTGTTGCCAGAATGCAAGGTCTCAATACTCCGTTAAAATGTGCTTTCATTCCCAAAGGTTCCTTAGATTGCTCCCAGCTAAAATTTGCATTGTCAATCTTTCCCAGGAGAGCAGTGGAAACTGAAGGTTCACAGCTACTAGTCCAAAATGTGAGAAATGTCAAAAGAGTACCAAAGCTCTTTGCTGACTGTAGCAGCTGCAGAACTGACTGTTGGACTCCAAGTATATTTTTCTGGCTCAGAAACTTTACCAGAACCACATTTTGGCAGCTACCTAAATTTATGTCAACTTGATAAATAAACATGGGGCTGCTGACAGAGGCTGGGGGTTTGAAACAACCTACCATATTTGCATGAGAAAGACCTGGGGAATCATGCCTTGTGTGTGAAGACAAGACAATTTTGGGGGGCAATTCTACCCAGTCACACAGTATTACCATTCATGCAGTAGAGTTTACCAATGATATATTTCCATTTTAATGTAATGCAAGCTACATGAGGATAAGCTGCTTTGTTTAGTGATTTGTGACTTTTAGTTCTTTGGTATTCCCAACACATAGATAAGTGTCTGACATGTAACTGTTGTAGATAAGTGTCAGACATGTAGATGCTGCAGGCTGCTGTGAAAGTGAACTCCAATTATGGTGACTGCATGCATGATGGAACATATAGTCTGTTGTATATGTTTCACCTGGTCAGAAATCATCCTAGGAAGTGATTTGAGGAAATGAAGATCAAGGATGAATTATATAGGAATGTTAAAGAAATCAGGAAAAGTTATGAAAGAAAGAAATCATCAAACTGGAAAGCTGTAGAATCTCTCAAGTTCATTCTTTTATATTGAGTAGCTTAATCAAAAAGGGATCGTGATAAAATAAAATTAAAAAGAACAGAGCAATTTAAAGGGAAATTGTAGAAGACAACATAAAGTTTTATAAAGGAAATTGAAAACACTTTAAGTTCAAAAAAATGGAATCAGCAAATTTAGCATAGCTCAGGTTGAAAGGACTGAAGAAAAAGTTCAAGCATAGATTTGCAATACTGAAGAATTCCATTATATTATTGAGTGAACCAGGAAGCTTCAAAATTAGGTGGAATAAACAAAAAAATACTAAAAATAACTTGTTGACATGAATTCATTTCAGGAAACAATAAACAATAAAAGACTATAGAGTAAGGCAAAAACAAATGCCAAGAATAAAGTGAATATTCCCTGATATGTTTTAACAAAGGAATATGGCACTAGGTGTGCTTCATTATTTATATTAGACATTCTGAAAGGTAGCAACATGCCAACCAAGTAGAAGAAATCTATATTTTTGGCTATTCCAAAGAATAGAAATATTCAGAAAAATGGGGGAATGGTTGAACAATATAATTACTAGAAGACCCAAGAAAAATGCATTTGAAGATAATTCAAAAACTACCCAGCAGTATATTTAAGAGGTAATGTCTGAAATGCAGCAAGAAACTATACAGAAATATCTGTAAAGGTAACTATCTGAAATGCAGGCTAGATTAAGAAAAAGACATGTATCTGGTAATTTCATTGTCAATATCATATGGCTCTTGTTTAAATAATATTATATCAATGAGTATTTCATTGTATTGAACATAGGATGCAAACAGCATTGCAAAAAATAGGAATTCCAGAAAACTTGTGTTCATAAGAAACCTATACATAGACCAAGAAGCAGTTCTTTGAACAGAAGAAAGGACTACAGTATTATTAAATTCAAGAAAGGTATGTTTCAGAACCCTATTCATTCTCTATATTGTTATGTTGCATAATGAACAACTAATCCAAGAAGAAGATGATGACTTCGAGATTGGAGTAAGGCTCATTAACAAGCTGAGATAGCATATGAATTGACATGCTTACTGAAAAGGAAGGAGATTTAAAATACTTATTGATGAAGAATAAACACTACAGTGATAGATTGGATGGATTTCACCTCAAAATAAATTATAGTGTCAACATGAAGAGCCAATACACAACCTCACAATAAGAGAAGAAAAGATGAAATATTTTTGTTGCTTGTTTCTTATCTTGACTTCACAACCAAATCTTATTGCTATAACAATAGTAATCTCTGGCAGTATATTGCAGTTGGAAAATATACAGAAAATAACATTTTATAGTATTTAAAAGGATATATGTTAATAGGGGATTAAGGAGATACTCGCCAAAGGTGGTGTTTTTAATTAGCTCACATGCATGTGAAAGCTAGACAATGAGCATAAAGGCGGGGGAATTTTTCTAAAGAATAATAGATGATAAGTATTTCATAGAGTTACAGAGAATGAACACCTTTGTGTTTAAAGATGCACAGCTGAAAGTTTCTTCAAACCTGTGATGGGGAGATATCATCTTCTGTTCTTGGGACAAGTCACACGAAGGGGCCTGTCACTGGAGAATATTATTCTTTGTAAAGCAGAGGATGTAAATAGAGGATGGCCTTAGGTGACATTGGTAGATACAAAGGTTGTGTCAGTGGAATAAAGAGGATGGGATAGGACTGTGCAATGTTTCCTCTTATTGTATACAGGGTTCCTATAAAACCAATATTGCAGGAAATAGCAACCCAGAACGTCATTTTTCACATTGCTTACTACCACATTTCTCTAACTTTGTCTGAGGAATAAAGATATGCACCAAAGACATGGTCTGACCTGGAAATCAATCTTATATACAGCTTTTTGAAATTGGTCAGGAGAGCTGGAAAGCCATGCTGCTTTTATTTAACAAATGTGTCTTCTTATCTTTGTGCTAAGGATCCTGTGGTCTGGAAGTGGAGCAAGTCCCTCCCTGTTTCCTCTCTGCGCTGGGCTCTGTGAAGTCCCTCCTGGGTGTGCTGCTTGGTCGCCATCTTTGAAACAAAAATCCATGTAAGAATCACAGTCTCAAAAATTGTATGGAGCAGTTTTACTCTATCCCAGCGAGGCACTATGTGTCACAATCTACTCAGTGACTGTGGCTTATTGATACGTTTAATTTCAGTTTAGAATGCCGTGGTGATTCTGGGAGGCTTACAGCTTTGCATCAACTGCTAATCCAAAGGTTGATCATTGGAACCTGCTTCCCTGGGCCTTATAATACAGGTCTGGGTCTGCTTCTGTGAAGATTACAGAAAAGAAAACACTGGGAACTAGTTCTCTATAGTCCATGGAGCTACCATTAATCAACACTGACTTGAAGACAAGTAGCTTGGGTTAGTATTATGAAAAACAGCAGCAATACAGACTGCTAAAAGCAGGTGGTTGTTTCATCAGCAAATAATGTGCAGAGATTCCAATTTTAGCCTACATAAGCATACTGCCATCAAATCAGTCCTGACTCACAGCAACCCCAGCTAGGGTTTCTGAGAGGGCAAATCTTTATGCGCACAGACAGATTCCTCTTTCTACGGTGGGGATGCTGGTGAATTTGAACTATGGCTCTTGGTAGCGAAGTGCTTAACTCCCAACCCCGACAGGGATCCTGTTAACTAATGCAAGTAGTCTACTAACATTCACAGCAATGTAGTATGGACGGAGACAATGAGTCAAGGAAGGATCTGGAGGAAAGAAGAGTCAGGAAACATGGAATGCAATGGTCAAGGTAGATTCTTTCAGAATATATGGCCAAAATGTTGAGAGTAACAAGAAAAGATGCTTAGCTGCTATGATAGAAACCGTTTGCTATTCAAGTCTATTCAATTCGGGTATTTGTAAAAAATGGTGGTTGTTGTGTGTTTGTTTTCAAGTATGAGTTTTGCTGTTTATTTTAAAATCATTTCATTAGGAGTTATTATAACTCTTATCACAATCCATCCATCCATCCATTACTCCAAGTACATTTGTACATATATTGCCATCATGACTTTTAAAACATTTCCATTCTACTTGAGTCCTTGGTATCAGAAGTTCATTTCCCCTACCTCATACCTCCTCCCACATGAACCCTTGATAATTTATACATTATTACTATTTTTAAGTATTTATTCATTTTGAATGACTACCTTTTGGCTTGTGTACCCATTCTATGAGAACATAATTAGATATTAGGGAATTCCCATTCTTCCCATTATTATCAATCGTTTGTTATAATGCACACAGCCAAATACTTTTACATAGCACATGTGATATTAACAACATTGCTTGACAATTCCAATATGCTATTGGGTTACATTTCTTCATAAAGAACGGATCTCTTCCCGTCAAATGTCCAGGTAGTTATCTTCCACATTTCTTGATAGAATCTACTGAATTCAAGCCATTCTTTATCAGCTTTGGTAGCATTTCAAGGATACTGTCAATTGCTAGAAATTTATTAATATTGATATAATTAGTTTATCTCATTTGGATTTGCAATTACATTATATCATAAACTAGGATATCACAGCAAAATAGAAGAACTTTTTCTTAATTTTTTTCTAAGATTGTTCTAAGATCTAAATTCTTGTTCTGATGTTCCTTAGACATTTGAGATACAAGCTTACCAAAAGTAAGCAAAGCAACATAGTTTGCACAACCTTTCTAGTTTTGTATATATTGCACCACATTTTAGCATCAATGACTTATATGAGGGTGAAGTATAATTTTGCTAACTTTCATGAATTTATTACATTTTTCAGACATTAAGAAGAAATAAAGACAACTCAATAGAATTGCATAAGTACTTAGAACTCAGGCAGTTGAATGAAAATTTTTAACTTATTAAATATTCAAGTGCTGAGTTTTATTTTTATGTCTATCCAATTATATTTGTAAAATATTGAGACATTCAAGAATAATTTCTATATATCAATTTGCATATTCAGAATTTTCTTCACTGGCATCATATTATGTTCACTGAACTTGCAGATGGAATATATTTTCTTTTCACTGAGATATGATTTTGAAATTGGAATTCTTAGTGAGTTGACATTTTCACATGGGTGGTTAATGTAGCTCTGTTAAGTGACTAAACAGATATAAAAGACAATTAAATAGGCAAATCTTAGAGTTTACACTTTTTTGCTGAAAAATTTGAGCAAAAAATTTAGTATTTTGAAGCCTCAATTTATTCCCATACTAAGGATATTGATATTTAATAGATGGTGAAAGGCCTAAGTATTAAATACAGATTTTGCATAATGTGTGTGACTAAGAATTATTTTATTTTTACTTTATATTTATATATTTTTTTAATTAGCACATTTCAATGATAAAATTTTAGATATCATGTGATAATTTAAAATAATTTACACTGAAAGTTTGAATAAACTGATCGGTCTGCATTATAATTCAATGAAATAAATTATAGAGCTTACCTCAATGCCTATCAAAATTATGAATCATTCAAGTTTTATGCATATTGTATGAGAATAATGTGGGGCTTGCACATCCATGTAAAAGGTGAATGAGCACTTTTTATAATTATTTATAAAACGTGAAACATCTATTAAACAGTTTTTTCAGCCTTTTTGACTAGATAGAAGTCAATGAATGCCAAGTGCCTCCAAATGAGAGACCTAGAGAGAAAGGATTGTATCCTGAATTTCTTTTTTCTTCCTGTTATATATATATATATATATATATATATATATATATATATATATATAGCCATTTTTCTTAGTTGAATAATATAGATCTAAAAACAGTGACTACTTTTGCAGATGAGTGGCACAGTTTATGTATCTGAAAAGTTAATATTGCTTTTCTCTGAGAAGCCACTTCTATGTAGCCTTAAGTATTCTTTTCTTCACATTTTCTTTACCACCACTAGATTGGTATTGTTCTGTGTGTCAAGGACTTGGGAATGAGCCTTTTCACTGTAAAAGAGGCCCTTGCTTTATTTTCTAATTAAGTCTTCATTCACCATGAACATGAAAAAAGACAAAAATTAAGGTCACTTTTTTTCATTGAAGAAATACATGTCAATGATTTATATCACAGTGTCATTATCAGAAGGAGAATGAATGATCTCTGGGACATAAATCAGAAGAATTCAGTCATTTTCAATTCCCTGCTTCTGGAAGCTTCGGTTCTCAGGCAGATAGTGACTAACTGTTATAGTCCACACATATTGAATTCTTCTTTCTTAAAGCTCCCATTTTTAAGCCAGTAATCCATCATAGAAGGGAAGAATCACAGGAAATTACAGCAAAATCTACATTGAGGCATAAATTGTACTGAATATTATCATCTGCTATATGTGTTAGATATGGATTCTCCTTGTTAATTTTCTACCAATAAAGGTATTCAAGTTGCATACTTCATATATACCTGGAAGCTTGTGCTCTAGATTTTTCTACCATGCATATTTGGCAGTTTGAATAAATATAAGGGAATTCAAACTTTCATGGACAAATCCCAACATTTTTAATTCCATGTTTTTCCAAAAGCTTTTTTTATGATGCTCCAATGTTATCTATGATGTGATAAATGGTCTATGTTGTTTATTGAACACTAACAAAATTAAATGCCAATCACTTAAGCATGTGGTTTTGAACTGGTAAGAAATGAAAAATTATGGTTGTAACAGCTATTATTTATGTCAAAGTTATCAGTTACTTTTGTGGGATAAGAATGACATGAGGGTTTCTTGGCTAGAAATATTCTTAAAACCAGATGGCTTTATTTTTTAGGTGTTTGTGAATGTGGTAGATAGGTCTTTTCCTGTGGATTTTTTATGCCTCTTACCCTATGATATTTCCTGCTCAATGTAACAAACAGAGATAATTTGGTTTTATAAAAGATTCTTAGTTTATTTTTCTCTAAATTGTGTTGTCATGCTACTCTCTTCAATCACAAACATGTTTTATTCACTTTTTTCTTTCTTGCAGTTAATTGTTATTGTACATGATAATGTAAACATAGATGTGAAAAAAAATTCTTGTTAGATTCTATTGTATTGGGTTTTGACCTATGATTATAACATGTGACTGACTAAAACTCCCCCCTGGGGCTTTCTAGGCTGAGCACCTCAGCACTGTACCCACACAGCTCGTATATACCATCTAAAATTGACTGGAGGCCAACTTGAGATTTTCAGCATGAAGGCATTTGACAACAAGATCAGGGGAGGAAGAAAGGATGAGAAATAAAATCAATACAGAATATATAAGTATGCTAACAAATGGTGTTTCTTTTTCTAGTGCATCCTAAATTTTGCATGCTAAGAACCATGTTGCTGTTAGTGTTGTCAAGGACATGCTGACTTGCAGGAGTGGCATGAGGGCAGAGGAGAAGGATGGTGAAGGGTTTTCAAGACTGGTCTTTCAGAAGCAGATCACCAGGCCTGTCTGAGGCATCTCTGGCATGTCCCAATTACCAGGCTTTGGGCTAGTAATAAAGCCCTTACCTGTGCCACCTGAAACTCCATTCAGACAGATAGTTGTAATAAATTGAATGCTTCAATTTTTCTAAAATTCTGTTTATAATCGAGCTTCTATGTATCAAAGGAAACTTGGCATTTAATAAGTTTTCTTAGTTGTATATGCAACTATATCATTACTAGGATTTTTATATGTAGTTGTGTTTTGTATAATGTAAAATATCATGATTAAAACAAAATATATAAAAGTATTTAATTGTACTTGAAGTGTAAAAACAAAACCCTTTCATGTATCTTGTTCTGTATTTAGATATAGATCTTTCTCTCTAAGGAAGTGAGAAAGAACAAATATGTACATTAGCCTATAAATATTTGTAATATAAATAGAGTATCATTTGATCCTTTATGATAATAAATAAAGTTCGTTTGCACTATCCCTATTAAATGCCATTGAGCCATTTTATTTAAAAAGGATTTGATAAAGTCATCCTAGTGATTCAATTGAATTCTATAATACTAAACTTATTTCTGAAACATTGCTTGAATTGTAGCAGCTTAAAATAAAATGTACACACTCTATGCAAATGTCTGAGATCTTGTATGTTTCAGCAAGAAAGTCATTTTATAACAACTTAGTGACTAGTCACCATAAATAGATTTGGTAGAAATGATTAAGATACTAGAGAATGCATAAATTACTAATCAAAGAAAAAAGATATTATATTTATAAGTAGGGCAAAGGAAGGTAAAAACAAAATAGCAAAAACCTCAAAAAGTAGACATATAGTTAATTTGTTAAGTTAAAATAAAAATATATGGCAGCATTAAAGCTTTAAAGAAGTAGCTTTTATGTTAATTGTTGTCAGAGACTGGTAAGAATGTGATTTGTAATGTTCCATATAAGGTACACACACAAATACGATAATGTCATACTATTTAACTATGAAAGTATGACCTACATTTGTATGTGGTTGGGTTTCTTCTTTACCATTTTAGTAGTGGTAATATTAGATGATGCTAATTTTCTGCTTGCATCTCTCTTCCCATACCAATAATGTGCTTCTCCCACTTTTATATATTTATCTGTAAAAATTTCAATTTTAACAACACAAAGATAGAGAAAGCACTATTTTAGGAGACATAAAACAAATATAAATAAAGCAATTTAGAATCTAATAAAATGATGACCTGCATTGGTGGGTCAGTGTTGGAACTTTTGACTTCACTCCAGATAAAGTGTAATTTCAGGCAGACACATGTCATACATATTGACCTCCTTTCTCTCAGGTTTGGTTTGCGTGCTGCTATGCTGTCTCATGGAGTATCTAGATTAACAAAGGTCAGGGAGTAAGGTATCCTGATTTACCGCTGAGCATCAACTCTTCAAACTCATGCTGATCACAGTGGGTCCTACATTTGAGAGATCATGGGTGTGCTGCAGAAGGGAGAAGCATCTGATTTTTCTTCTTATTTCTCTTTCTTACACTGAGTTGAGAAGTTGATGCAGTGGGTCATATGTGGACCTGCTCAACTCATCAGTACACACCCACCAGTTGCTCCGATGGGGATGTTGGGGGTGCAGGGGATGAATATTTCTACTACCATCAACAAGGAGCATCTCAGGAGCCCAGAGAGGAAGATCTACAGGGCAGTATAGAGTCACTAAGCATCTGAATGAAGGGGATGGCAGTCAGAAGCTAATACAATAAAAATTAATCATCAGGTTAAAAAGTGAAAGTGTAAGTTTCCAATGTGGAGTTTATTTCATCATAACCATATCAGAGTTTACTAGAAAGTAAATCCACGACACAGTATCCAACTTAGCTGATAACCATATGTTTTCAAGTAACTTTTAAGTAAGTCTCTCCTATTCATGTTTCTCAAATTTCCAGCAAATGATTAGGCTGGGCTATGCCAATAGCATGTATGGAATACTAGGGGTGGAATTGGTCAGTTATAGTTGTCATTCCTCTGCATGAAAGAAGGCCATCTCAGAAACAGAAGGAGGGAATTCCTGAGATCTTCAAGGAAGAAGAGTTGCTTTAATTTTCCATTAAAATATTAAAAATGGAGAGATACATGCTATTGGCAGAAGAGGAAAGATACAAATAGAAAATCAGAGAGTGAAGGGCTTTCTTGTCTTCTGTGATGGAGTTAGCTCGGGTCCTGTTCCACAGATAAAGGAGCAAGCGCAGGATGAAGAGCACTGAAATGAGAAGGCGGTGGCGTGGGCAGCCTTCACAGCTCATGGACTATGGTGGAAGCCAAAGGACCAAGTCACTGAAAGCTTGCAGATCAGAGAGGGAAGTGGCTTCTTGCTTCAGAGAAGCACTACTACTAACCACTGACTGCATCCTTATTCTTTTATGATCCCAAATATGGTGACCTGTTGACCTTCCTAGTAAAACTCCACAATTATTGTGTGTTGTTTAAGATGCCAAGGCAAGGGATTTTTGAACTCACAGAACAGTAGAAATGGTACGGGAAGAAGTGGTGGTACCAGAGTAGGGTAAAGAAAGATAGAGTGAAGACATGCATGTGTTCTACCTTTTGGCTATAGGGATTGGGCTGTTGTGGAAATGAGATTTTGTGCTCCTTTTTGTAGCCAAATGAGATTAGATAGGGTCTTCATGATTTTCACTCCATTTCTTTCCATAAACAAATATCCTGTTGTTTTTGTTGTTGGGTGTCATCTAGTCTATTTAAATGCACGCTGAGCCTACGTACAACACAAGACATTGCATGGTGCTGGGCCATCCTTGCAATCGTTTGTACGCTTCAGTCATTGGTTGCAGCCACTGTGCCAACCATCTGCTTGAGGGCCTTCCTCTCTTTCACTGTGCCTTTATATTCCCTTTCATAATATCTTTCTCCAGGTTTGGTTTCCCTAGGCAGTATGTCCAATGAATGCACCATGGAGGCTTGCTGTTCAAGCTTCAAAGGAGCTCACTGGCTTCACTTCACCCAAAGACAGGTCAGTTCATCCTTTTAACAGTCCATGATGCTTTCAGTATGTTTCTCCAAAACCACAATGAAAATGCATGGATTCTTCTGGGGTTTCCCTTACTCAATTTTCACATGTATAAGAGGTAATTGGAAATACCCTGGCTTGGGCCAGGAACTTGCTTAGTCCTCAAAGTCATATTCCTGCTTGTCATTACTCGATAGAGGTCCTGAGCAGAAGGTTTAACTAACAGACCATATTGTTGGTCTCTTGATGTCTACTTAGGTGAGCATGACTGGGGATCCAAATAAGAGAAAATTCTTTACAATTTGAGTATTTTCTCTGTTTCTCATGATACTCCTAGCTGAAGACAGCCATCCTTGACTTTCTTCAGCAAGTGTCTTATGTCCGCCTCACTTTTCGCAGCAAAGTTGTGGCACACAAGAATTCTACCCTGCTATTTTCACAAGTATTGCCACAGGGTTTCCATGACCCTATAACGTGAGAACTAATGACACAGGGAAGGACTGAGGCTCAGTGGTGTGAGTGGTTGAGTGAGGGACTGCGGCCCAAGGGCTTGGCAGTTCAAACCCAGCGGCTGCTCTCAGGAGCGACACTGGGTAGCACCCACAACCACCAGAGGTGGTGATGCCCCCCCCACCCTCCGCCAAAAAAAGAAAATCATCTGAAAACAGTTTGTCAGCTTAAAGATATTTATCTGAAACTCAAATAATAACACTTTGTTAATGTTTTTATCATGCATACAATGATGAGTAGAAATAACCAATATTTATATTTATTGACATATTTTAAAAAAACAATAAATCCTTAGTAGTTATCTAAGTTCATTATTTATATTCTTCTGACTCTTTAAAACTTACTTTTTCTGAAAGTAAATAAACACTTATTTGAACTTTTATTTTCTTTATACAAGAAAAATGCATACTACTAGTTAGATTATGTAAGAATGTTACTATAAATGTATGTTTTTTATTCTAGATTAAAGGCTGACAAACAATCTGAAACAGGCAGCAAATAGATGGTTTAAGTTCAGTGAGCTATATGTCTCTGTCCTGATTACTACTTACTTCTGCTATTGAAAATTGAAATAGTCATAACAAATGTCAATGAAACTGTACAACTATGTTCCAATAAAACTACTTAGAAGCAATGAGGCTAAAATTACCATTAATTAGTTTAATAAAATTTAATTTTGAACCATGAAATGCTATTCAAATCAGCCTATCATAATCATAAATTCAATGGACTGTTTTTAGCTAATAGATCATAGTTATCTACTCCCTGATCTAGAAAAATTAGGATCTGAATTAGTTTTCTGTTATTGCTATACCAAATTACAAAAGAACTGGTTTAATAAAAAGGAAATTTAATCTCTTACAAATATGAAAGCTAGTTCAAATTTTGGGTTTTAGCTAGCTCTTGAATAAAATTTCCAGGTTTCTTAAATTATTGACTAACTGCCTGTATTCCTTGGCTTTTGAAAATATACTTTTATCTCTAATTTCTGTTTGCGCATAGCCTTTATTCTAATCCTTCTGTGAATTTTTTTAACTGTGGGCACTAATCACATGGGATTGGTGTCTTCTCACTAACCGTAGTGTTTTATGCTAATTTAACAGTTTCCCAATAAGTTCATCTTTAGAAATACGAGATATAGAACAGATGTCTCATTGAACCCATAAAAGAAATTATCTTTGACATATTTGAAAAATTGAATAAATAGGAATATATATTGAAGTTATCGATCTGCTATGGTTTCCTTGAAAATGTACTATATTTCTTGGCTTAACTTATTTGGAGCAGAAACTCTGAAGCATCAACATAAACTACCAATAAAATGGTG